>NCQV01100503.1:817-16360 GCA_002740545.1 Lophocereus schottii
TTATTAGTTATGAAGTTTTGATCGAATTTATCCTGTAATTTTATGCTAAAATGTAGTTGATGTTTTGAATTATTGTGAGATATTGGGTTGAATAAAAAAATTATAAAATTTTGACTGTACATTGCTGAGGGTGTCTTGGAACTCTCTGTAGACTCTGATGAAATTTGGATGTGTATTTTAGAAGTTATAATTTTTTTGATTGGGATTGCTCTGTTTGGAGTGCATGGTTCTCTGTTACTGTTTTAATTTTGTTTTAAGGGTAATCAAAATTCACTTCAAGGCCATTCTGCCGATTCAACCTGCAATGGTAAAAATGATATAAAATAAAAACAAATATGAGCTTGAAATGCGGGGTCCAACCTGATCAATTTATACTTAAGATAATTTAATACAAATCATATGAATATTGGGGTTGGGTCGTTACATGGAGTGTCAGGCAATAAGCGTAGAGCTAAGAAAAAAAGCACAACCAGTGGTGGAGCAACAGAAATCTTTGCAACCTACCCAATCAGCATAAGAGTATGCAGCAACTAGTGACGGAGTGTGTGACAAACAGAACTAGAGCCCATGCTCCAAAGTGCCCTACAAATAGCGAAATACACACAATGTCAGGCCAAGTCATAGTCAAATACTGTAAGGCTCCTATCATACTCTTATATTGGAAGAGGTCTGCAAGTAACTCACCATCTGGGAGAGAAAGGGTGACTCACGCAACAGGAGGAGTTCTAACTTAACAGATTTACATGTATGAAGCTGAAATTTGTGGAGTAAACCAAGGACATACTTCTATTGAGTTAAGAAAATGCCCTCAAGCGAGCAAACCACCTATAAACCCAAAACATAATGAAGGTCACCAAGATCCGTCATTGCAAACTACTAAGAAAGAAGGGTAATGAAGTGTTGAAGCATACCTTAAGAATTGCCTGTCAGTATAATGTCATCAACATAGAGTAGAAGAACAAGAATGTGAGAGTTAGTCTGAGAAGGGTCAGCATGACTACACACAAAACCTTGAGACAGTAAGAAACTGTTGAATGGTGAAACCAAGCTCGAGATGTTTGTTTCAACCCATATATAGGCTTTTCAAGTTTACAAACATGCCTCGAAAAATTAGAGTGAACAAACCTATGTGGCTATTCCATATAAACTTCCTCAGTTAGATTGCCATGGAGAAATGTATTCTTGACATCTACCTGTCGGATAGGCCAACTGAAGGAAACAACTAAGGATAATAATAAGCGTACAATAATAGGTTTAACAACGGGACTGAATGTTTTGTAGTAGTTAATAGCTGCTTGTTGATGAAAGCCTTATGCCACCAATCTTGCCTTATACCTCTCAATAGTACCATCAGAACGATATTTGATTTTATAAAGCCATTTACAATTAACAATATTTTGATTAGCATTAGGTGCTACTAGGTCCCATGTGACATTAGCAATCAAAGCTTTGTACTCCTCAGTCATAGCATCCACCCACTTGGAGTGTTTGGAGGCCATAGCAAAGGACAAGGGTTTGGATTCACTGAGTGCAGAAGAAAGAGAAAGGATGTGTTTGGGTTTAACAATAATGGACTTGGCACGAGTTTATATAGGATGAATATTAGTGGGATGGGAATGGGTAAGACGAGACACTCGGTTGGGCTGAGAGGGAACCGGGCTGGAGACGGTGTCGGACAGGACTGGTGGACCGAGAGAGGATGAAGAACGAGACCCAAGCGACAATTTGATCTGCACTGGTCTCAGCAGCAGGGGAAGGGGGAGCCCGGGTTGTGGCACTTGGATGGAAGAAGAGGCCTACGGGCTAGGCTTAGAGGAACAAGCTGGGAGAAGATAGCCCAGCAGACTCAACCGGGGTAGTGGGCTGCGTCACGGAGGAAACTAAGCGGGCCACAGGTGGAACCAGAACAGAGACGCGCAGAATGGATAGCTGGAAAAGGAACAGGTATGGGAGATGACGACAAACATGCAGCACGGGACACACAGGAAGACACTGTATGGGTATGGGCTAAGATGAACTGAGGATCAAAGACACAGGGATGCGTTAACTGTGGAGACTGACAAACCAAGTGAGTGAAGCGACAACTGGACTCATGAAACTGAACGTGTCAATTAACGTAAATACATCCAGAAAGCATATTAAGACATCAATAAACTTTGTAGTGTGCTGCATATCCTAAGAAGACAGTGCGTAGGCCAAGGTTGAAGTTTATTTGTGGAAGAGGCCATAAAATTTGGAAAACAGGCGCATCCAAAGGGTTAAAGAAATGAGCACTCAGGTACTCTTTTAAATAAAACTTCAAAAGGCGTCTGTTGCTGTAAAAACAGGAGTAGGAAGCCTATTGATGGTGTAAACAGTTGCATGTGCAGCATCAACCTAAAAATAGGCAGGATATTAGCATCAATTAAAAAGGTACGAACCATTTCAAGAATATGTCGATGTTCCCGTTCTGCTACTCCATTATGTTGTTGGGTATCAGGACAGAATTTTGGAAAAAAATTCTATGCTTAAGAAGTAAGTCAACCATAGATGAGTTGTCAAACTAGTGTCCCCCATCACTTTGAAACATTTTAATTTTGCAGTCAAATAGGTTTTCAACCAAAACATGAAATTTAGTAAAAATTTCATAGACTTCAGACTTGTGTTTCATAGGATACAGCCAGGTAAAGCGCGAGTAGTCATCAATAAACAACACTTAATATTTGAACCCATTGTAAGAAATAACAAGAGATTGCCAAACATCAGAATGGATTAATTGTAAGGGAGAAACTATTCGATGTTCAGCAGAAACAAACAGAAGTCTATGAGGTTTAGCTATATTACAAGTTGTACATAAGTGGGAGAAAACATATTTAAATTGAACAAAACTATTTTTCTTTAAGGCATCTAAGACACTAGCTCCACAGTGACCCAATTGACAATGCCAAAGATCAGCATACTCTGTCAAGGCTACAGTAGCAGGAATAGCAGGAATTAGAATAGTGTAGACTGGACCCAAACTAGAAGCCTACAGAAGAAAATCACTCTTGGTGTTTCCTTAACCCAAACAGAAAACGAGTCAAACATGGCATTGCAATTATTATCACGACACAACTATCTAACATAGAGTAAATTGTACTGCAATTTAGAAACATGAAGGACAGTAGTGAGACAGAGCGGTTGGGTTTTACAGAGAAGGCTAGATTGAGCAATGTGCACAATGGGAAGAAGAGTACCATTGCCAACTTTACCAAAGCATTGCCAGAATAAACGATTTTAGAAATTACATTACCATCGACAGGTGTCATGTGAGAGGCAGCAGTAGAATCAGGGTACAAGACTTATCCATCAACCACAGCAGGATTGAATGTAGCATATGCTAGGAGCACTGACTAAGGTTGAGAAGAATAGCGACTTGGGCAATTGACACTAGAATGGCCAGGAGCATGATAAATCTGACATATAATATTAGGAGAAGAGCCTAAGATGCTCTCAGATGAATGAGTTCCTGCAAAAAAAAGGTTAGTAGCAAGAGTAGGAGAACAAACAGTCGGAAACAATGAATCTACTACATTACACATGACAGAACCTATAGAACCACCCTCGGAAGATGTCGTAGAGGTGTTACTGGTATCAGAGGAGGCACCTCTGTTAGACTTGTTGTTCCGATTGCATTGTCTATGGTTATAATTGTACGATTCCCATCACTATTGCTAGAAAAGGGAAAACTATAACCACTCCCATTTCCAGAATTGTTGCCACTATTAGCAACAAATGCTTGATGAATAGAGGGATTACGATCCTTCTTGTAGTTAAGACGTTACTCAAATAACAACAATTCAGATGTCAAATCATCAAATAGTCCTCAGGTAAACCAGAAGTAGTAAGTTGAATTAAATCCAAATCAGATATAGGCGACTGAATCGTAGCTGATGCATCAACAATTATTTTGATAGAACGTAGGTAGGAATCTATAGACTGATCAGACTCTATAGAGACATTAGTCAGCATACATTTTAAATTAAGAGCATGAGCAAGACTCGCTATATTAAACCGTGATTAAGGACATTGCCAAACCTGAAGGGAATGCATCAGATCATATACCTCGCTAAGAATATCCTTGGAATTCGTTCTCAACAGCTAGGCACGAATCAACTGATCAACCAAAAGCCAATACCTATAGGCATGATTCGATTGAGGTATGCCATGAGGACCAAGAACGTGAAATGCTGGTTGGAAAATAGAATCATCAAACATACCATAGAGCTTATGCATGATAATAAACCCAGTAGACTAAGTACGCTAGGATAAGAAATCATCAACTAAAGCCAACACCGTTGTCACATATGTAGTGACGTTGACAGTCCAAATGATGGGTAGGAAGGGGAGGAGATCCGCTAAGGAGTCAAAATTGAAACCCAACGCAGTTGATTAGGTCAGGTTGTGCGTAGATGAGGACCCGAAACCCAACACGTTACACCATAGAGCTGTAAGAACAAAAGGAGAAACCGTGCTCGCAAAGTCAAAGAAAGAATCTGGGAGTGTGGGTTGTGGCGGCGGGGTATACAACAATGGCGGCTGCACTGAAGAGGCAGAGGGCAACGGCGGCTGGGGAATGAATGCGGCAGAGAAAGGGGGAGGCGTCAGTGGAAAAATCGCTTTATCGCTGTGTCGAACAGATGAGAGCATCGCGGAGGATTCTGCAAGTAGGGATGACTCAGCAAGCGGCTGAGTAGGTGGCACCAGCGGGGTAGAGGGGGAGGAATAGCTGACGCAGGATGAGGAAGCTATATGAGAAGATTATGGTTCCAGTGGGAAGATAGAAGGCGATGACTTGGGATGCAAGAAAGCCAAGAACTGAAACCCTAGCAGTGAAAGAGAAGGGATTGAGAGAGCCAAAAGATTAATGTACTCTTTTATGCTCTGATACCATGTGGGATTTAATGAGGGAATGGCTCACCCAAATATGGGAGCCTTGCATTGTATATGTAGTAGAATACATACAAATTAAATTACATTTATACCCCTATATATCATCTATTAGGTTACACAAGTGTGCTAGCTAGGCAAGCCCTAGATCCTAAATGATCTAACTAAAAATCACCATATCTAAACCTGAATGTCAGATGTTGCATCACAATGCCAAAAGTAGCCAGTTTATGAGAACCATGAGCTGATGGCATACTGTGTGTTCTCCTAGAATGCTATGGAAAGATCAACCGATTAAAGCATTCATGTTTCATAAATTTTTTCATCGCAAATTAAACGGTTCCAAATCAGATAGAGTTTATTTTCTTCTTTTTCTCATTTGTGGGGAAGAAGAGGGATGTCATTGCTGACTACACTTATTTCATGAGCCATAACCTTAGAGCATCGCATGTTAGGTTGCAAACCTAAATCTAAAGCATTAATGTCTAAATCACTAGCTAGAAGGGTGGTCAAATTTTCTTATCAGATCAGCATCAATAACAATCACCCTTTCCTTTTGGTTGTGTGACTTTGACATGGACATCCAAGAACACCCCCTCGCCTAGCCTATTCTTTCGCTATTGGACACACTATGCTATAAGAAGCAATATTATTGACATTAGTGTAATAGTTTATTTCTCCATGTAAGCATTGTCGTATGCCAACGCAATTAATTTAAGACCAATCAATTAAAGTTTTCGAAGTTCGATAAGGTGGATTAAAAAAAATTCATCTTTTCAATTACAGTTTCAACAGTGGGGATATCATAAAGCTACCATGCTAGAACAAAAGCTTAAGCAGGAATGAATATGATTGGCAATCTTTATCGTACAACTAGCTCTATTGTTTGCAAACTAGCCAGAATACCATCGGAGATCTCTTATGTTGCCACCTATAAGAAACAACTGTGAAACAGTGACCCAAAAACTACATAAAAAGGAAGCCCTCTGGTGTGAAAATGAAGGAATTACCTCAGCTTTTCTCTTATGCTTTTTGGCCCTCATGAAGATCAGATTTAGCATAGTCATCTCTTCCTAAAAGCAAGCAGGCACCACATGATACTGATTATTGATGACATAGAAATTAAGGGGAAAAAAGCACTCCTATGTTGCATAATTCACCTGAAAGCCTTGACGTAATTGGTCGATGAGTATTAGACTATTTTTGTCTTAGCATTTGTTAATAATCTATTTTAGTTTGTTCAAAATTTGACTAATTTACAAAGAGATCGTTATTAAGCAACAGTGGGAGCAGTAGAAATGAAAAATTATTTCTTGTACAGTAGATGAAGAATATCAGAAAGTGCCAAATGCCAATTCAAAATTTTGTTGCTTACATAAGACCGTTTAACAACTATATATGATTTCAGAGCTAGTGCGGGTGGAGTGGTGTCAGCCACCACCCCTTCTAAAATAAGGAAATTAATATATGGCAAAAACTAAAATCTTTACATGTGTTACAGATAAAAACTTAGGCAGGTTACTATATTATGATGCAGCAAGTCCAGCAGCAGGAGTGTTGTCGGTGGTTACCCTTTATTGTAGGGAGGTCGTGGGTTTAAACCTCTCCGCGCTACCCTTTTCATTGCTTTATTTTTTTCTCCTTTTCGTTTCGTTACCTCTTTCGTGTTCTTCTCTCTTCCCTCATGCATTGCAGTTATTCATCTTAATCCAGGTAGATGGCTTTAATGATTGCTTTTAATTTGGATAATTAGCTTTTTATTGTGTTTCATAATTTTGTATCTGGACCATGAGTTCATATATCTTTGTTTTTAAATTTATATGTCTTTGTAATTAACAATTGTCTGCTATATGTAAATAAGATTGTGTATTATGAGATGAGATTTTGTTGTATGATTATGCTTTCTAATTGTTAGGATATATTTAATTCATCTCCCTCCAAATATTGGGATGTTTCACTCAGTGTCGACATCCAAATTGCACGTATATTCCATTATTGATAGCAACTAACCTTAAAGCTTGGTTGATACTTGATACTGGCTTTTTATTGCTTTCTTTTTTCTCTTTTTTTTTTTTTGCTTTCGAATGAGGCACAACTCTTAGTATATCAAAAGGACAAGTACAAAACCTAGTGTGTGTTTGAATTAAAAAGTGCTATGAGAATAAAGTTTAGTAACCTCTTTTCTAAATCATTTTGACAAAATAATAAATAAATGAGGTGATAGAACTTCAGCATCTTACCTTTTGAAGTGAATTGGGTGAAAGGAAGATTTTTGGTTGAACTTCCTGGATGTTCATTATAGACATGCTAAAATTCCGGCGAAACAAATTTAAATAACTATGAGCTACTCTAGAGGACAATATGATTAGATTAGATGTGATATAACAGCTATTCAATTTGTGTTTATATTATTGAATTTTATATTATGTACTGTTGTTTCTGACACCCCTTCCCAAAATTTCTAGCTTCACCACTATAATTTACTATTTCTTACGACTGCATAGTGTAACGTAGATTCTTCAACTTACAAAAAATGGAAAATCTCAAAATGAAAAGCAAATCTAAGAAGAGTTTGGATTCTTTTTTATTGTCTTCCTTTTAAAGGCTATAATAACCAAACATGGTCTATCTAATATTGGCCTTTGTGAGGCCCTTGCATGGATGTCGTATGGTTCTAAAAGGTTCCATATTCTGTTAATGGTTACTCATTTCCGTCCTATATATAATTTACTCATAGTACTCCCTCCCTTTCCCCCCAACTACTATAAGCATCCTCTCGTAGCAGTTCATCATTCATATGTGAAATTTCTAATACAAAGTTAGATCTAATCCTCAGTAAAGAACATGAATGTTTTGGAGACATCAAGTTTAACAAGTTCTACAAAGCATGTGCTTCAGGATAATGTACTTTGCATACGATCAACCAAGGAAGACTTCTACTATGAGGATATTTCCTAGATCAACCTCAAACCATGTAGACAAATCTTTGATTTCAAAGCAAGGTAAAGCTGACTCGGTACTCACCACGATGAACATGGTTGGTATGGTTCCTTTTTTGGCAGGGGGAGTATGTTTAGCGGTATTTTTGTGTAATTTTCATGAGGAACTCCTTTGAGATTGACTCAATGAGTTTGATTTAAAATATTCAAGTGAAAGTCCTCAGTTCCCACATATATCATTTGATAACATAGAAATTTCCTACCTTTTCCCACCAAAAACCATTGTTGATTAGCATTAACGCACTTTTAGTAGAAACCTCCAACCATCAACAAGAAAAAAAAAGACCAAAAATGAATGTTTTGGAGGCATTCAAATCAACAAACATGAAAATTATGCTCGGAGATCGTGTTCTTAGAAATGGGTTGTCTAGAACACCATATGATCAAGCAAGGAAGACACCCATTAAATTATTACCTAGGCCTATTTCGAGTCTTATGCGCAGATCTTTGACATTAAAGCAATAGAGAAGTGGATCAGTACTTAGCACAATGAATAAGCTTAGTATGCATCACTAACCATCCTGCCCCCCGCCCCACCGCCACCTAACCATAAAAAGGGCTGCTTTGAACATTCTTCATGATTTGAAAGTGGAGATTTTGATTTTGGTTCTGTGATTTACAATACAGTGAAAGATACCTGCTCGTAAAAAAAAAGTAACAGGACATTATATCGTTAAATATCTAATTTCACTTGCCATAATAATTATTTCAGGGTTTTTACTTGAATTTATTTCTTTTATAGGGAAATAAGAAAAATAATTAATTTGGTAGAAAAATGGAGCTGAATCACTACCAAATAAAAATGGGCTAGCTGTTTAATACATAAAAAACAAAATGAAAAAGGTCCAACCCACCTTATCGTTCCACTTACATCCCATGTGACCCCTACTCTATTGCATTTTCGCCCTCACACCTTCAGATGGCTCATCATCTTGATCATTTTTATCACCACCACCAAATCATCATTACTGTCATCTCTATCACACGTGCATCATCATCATATGTAATTAACAACCATAACAACCTAGATTTTGTGGGATAAATCTCTCCTCTCTCTAAGACCCGGTCTCCTAAATGTTGAAAGGGGTAGCAAAGGATCAGGAACACATCCGAATTTGTGGGGAGTGGGAAACTGGATTGAGTTGGGTGAATTGGTGTATAAATAGAGGGTGGGGGAACCTGAAAGGGCAGACAGTATCTGGCTGTCCAGCCATTTTCATTCTCAGCTTTAGATTTTGTTCATTTTCTAGGTTCTTTTTCATTGTTGTTCAAAGAGCCTAGGAAGCCATTGTTGACCTTTGAGCTACTTAAATAATAGTTTGTTTCTCTTTTTCTGAAATATTTACTTCAATTTTAGCTACTGCATGGAATTAATTTACAGATTCTTGATCTAATTTTTGCTGTTTAGATTCTTTGTTTTTTTTTGGGTTTAGTTTCACGTTCTGTTTTTTTTTTAAAGTTACTGTTGCACCAGTTTCATGTTCAACCAGTGTCTGGTCATTTCATTTTTTGCTTGTTTTGTGAATTTAATTATTATTGTTTTTATTTTTTTTTTGGGTTGGTGTTTTGGTCCCATTTTGTGCATAGACCTCAACGAACCAACCCATGCTTGCCTTTTCATTTCTTTAGGTCGGGACATCTCAAATGCCTTTCTCCTTGTATCGTAGCTTTCAATTTAGTTTCATTAGCTTTTCATTGTTCATTATCATTTTATTTTTTTTTTATACATTTAGCTTAAAGGCACTGACCTGAGTAAAATGTGATTGGTTTTTGGCCGGTAAATTGGTGAAAAGACAAAGGACTGCGTTTCATTTTTGTAATTTTGTTTGTTTTCTCTTTCTTGATGAAATGTAACATTGATTCTTTTATTTGTTGTATTAAGTTAGTGTCGGTTTTTTAGTCGATTTGTTAGTTGGTTTTAATTCTAGGTTAGTTTATAATTTAGCTAACCAAGTGGATGAATTTGATACTATGCTCTTCGTGGGATGACCTATACTCGCTATATCATGCTACAAGTTGAGAAGGTGCACTTGAAGCTTCTTTATATATCAACAAGTTTTTAGTGTCATTGCTGAGGATGGTAAGTACTAAATTGACCATGTTTTGCTTTACTATCTTAGTTTATATTTGAGTCTTTTATTAATTTTGTGATTTTTTTATTTAAGCAGCTGTAGTTAGATCATTTTTTTAGTTATTTGTTTTCTTTATTTTAAAAATAAATTAAAATTATGATTATGGATGTGGACTTGTATGATCATTTGGGTTAGAAAGCCTTAAAGAAAAAGACTCACTAGGATTGAACATGAACCTGAAATTGAACTTCAAAAATGGTTGGACAAGATAGGAATAGAAGAGTTTTGAATGAGATTTTTTGCCCTCCCCGTTCAACCTTGCCTTCATGTTTTAATCTGCACGCCTTAGGTGCCAATGTGAACGTCAAACTGGAACCACATTCCATTCAAATGCTTCCTAAATTTACTAGACTTGAAGATGCTTATTTATTTTTAAGTGAATTTAACCAAGTATATAATATGATACATTTCCATAATGTGCAACTTGATGTGGTTAAACTAAGATTCATTCCTTTCACATTAAAAGATAATGGAAAGAGATGGTTGTACATTTGCACACTAATGCTATTTCTAGTTGGAATAATTTTGTTAAGATCTTCTTGCGAAAATATTTTCCTAATGAAAAAATTGTTAAGTTAAGGAACAAAATTAATCAATTCATTCAGTTTGATAAGAAGCCTTTTTGGAGGAACAGGGGAACTTGTTGGCCCAATATCCCACCATGGTCTTAAACAGTGGCGTCTTTGTCAAATTGTGTGTGAGGGTTTGGACTAACAGACAAGGTCTATGCTAGAGTCTATGTGTCAAGGTGGATCCTTATCTAAGAATCCTACCGCAGCTTGGGAATTCCTAGAAGACTTAACTGAAAAAATAATGCAGTGGAAGACCACTAGAGATGATAGTCTAAGTTTTAGAATCGCTAGTGCCAAAGGGAGTATGCATGCAATGTCAGACATAAGCCGCATAGAGTCTAGATTAACTTCAGAGAACCAACTAAAGGGTTTGACTATTCAGCAACCTTAGGTCTTTCAAAGAGCTTCTATGACAAGTTCTCACTATCAATCCCTAAACCATAACTTGACTACCTACCCCTACTATGCTCACCAGTTATCAATTGGAAACGAGGAACTGAGCATGGCCTACCAAAGGCCAAGAAATGACCCTTTCGTGCCAACTTACAATCTAGGGTTGTGGAATCACTCAAACTTTTCTGGGAATTAAGGTTAGAACATAAGCAGTCCTAGCATGCGGATAGGAATGTTCTCTAGAAACACCTCTATCCAGCCTTACCAAGCGCCTAGGTTGCCTCCTTCTCCTATTACCCACACACAATCACCTCCTGCCTATAATGACATTGATAAACGATTTAAAAATTTAGAGAGATCACAAAATAGTCTGGAGAAGGTAATGAGGACAATGGCAGAATAATTATCTCAGCTGATCACTGCTAATAACTAGAAGGGAACATTTCCTAGTTAGGCAGAACCTAACCTGAATACAGGTACATCCTCTATTCGACCATCCATCTAGGATAATGTGAAAAGGATTAATGCAATGACATCACTTAGGTCACATCGTTTAATTGATCATAACTCGGAAGACCTTGTGGATATTTCTATTCAACTTTCCCCACCTATCTCTCTACTATTTCTCCGTGAGAATGATTATGCTTTTAGGGATGCTACTGATAGCACCCTAATTGACTCTTCTCCTTCCCAATCTACTAATGTAGTTGACCCTAATAAGACTTAGCATGATGAGTACAAGAAGGAAAATGACACATCTTAGCCTTCAACTGTTGAGCAAGTTCATAAATGCGCTGCATCTGGCCTTTCCAAATAGGCAAAGGAACAAGAACGATCAAACCCATGTTGATAAGACTAAAGAGGCCTTTCCTCAAGTCGAAATCAATATAGCCCTTCTGAGTACTATCTAGTAGATGCCTCCCTGTGCTAAATTCTAGAAAGAGTTGTGCACTACTAAGAGAACGACCAATGTCCCAAAGAAAGCTTTCTTAGCATCTAACTTGAGCCCAATCATCTCACACCAGATTCCAGCCAAGTACAAAGACCCCGGTTGCCCTAACATGTTCATAATTATAGGGGACCAGACCATCTATAAAGCATTGTTCAATTTAGGGGCCAGCATCAATTTGCTTCCATACGTAGTGTATGAGAGGCTAGAATTGGGAGAGTTAAAACCCAATAGGACAATCCTCCAGTTAGCCTACCAATCAATAGAAATCCTAGGGACACAGTCAAGGATGTTTTGATTAAAGTGGATGAGTTTATATTTCATGTGGATTTTGTTGTTTTGGAAACTAAGTCTGTTGTTAATGCTAAGGCCCAAATACCTGTCATTCTTGGTCGACTGTTCCTAGCTACTTAAAATGCTCTGATCAACTGTGGGAATGGTATGATGTGGTTGAATTTTGAAAACATGACTGTTGATTTGAATATTTTTAATCTCCAAAGACAACCTACTATATTTTATGAGATTGAAGTGTCAATTGGCTAGATATGTATGCTTCTGATGACTCATATGCTGATGGTTTGATTGAAAATAATACATGCGATGGGATTGATTCTATCTCCTCTGATTCTTCTAACTTCCCTTCTTTTATTACATGTGTTTTTTTATCCCATATTAGAGTTGAAACCTTTGCCTGATTTCCATAAGTATGTCTTTTTGGGTCCTAATGAGATATTTCCTGTGATTATTGCATTTCATCTGAATGAGAACCAAGAGAGTAAATTGTTGAAAGTATATAGGGAATACAAAGAGGCCACAGGGTGGACTTTAGATGACATAAAAGGTATTAGCCTCTCCATTGTGTAACATAGAATTTACCTAGAGGAGAATGCTAAACCTTTAGAGATCACCAAAGACATATAAACTCGACCCTGCAAGAAGTCAGCAAAAAAGAGGTCATTAAGTGGCCTAATAATAGGATAATCTACCCCATTTTCGATAGCAATTGGGTTAGCTCAGTTCAACTTATTCCTCAAAGACTGGTATTCCCATAATTAGGAATGACAAGAATGAGATAGTCCCCACTTCCCTTCGACATAGTTACTAATATTTTTTGGATGGATACTCTAGCTATAACCAAATTTTCACAGCGCCTGAGGACCAAGAAAAATTTAACTCTATGGTAAAGACGGGAATTATTTTAGGGCATATAATTTCACATGATGGGATTGAAGTTGATAAAGCAAATATTTGTTTAATTTGTAATCTCCCCCATCTTGTTTGAAAGATATTAGGTCATTTTTAGAACATGTGGGATTTTATAGATGATTTATTCGATATTTCAGTAAAATTACCAAGCCCTTCACCAACCTTTTAGCCAAAGATATGTCTTTTCACTTCTCTGATGAGTGTTTAAAGACATTTAATAGCCTAAAGGAAGCTATGACTTCTAGCCCTATCCTACACACTCCTATTTGGGGGGAGCCCCTTGAGCTGATGTGTGATGCTTTTAACTATGCTGTAGGGGTTGTATAAGACAACACGTAGGTGGGAAAACTCATGTCATATGTTATGTGAGCCATACTTTGAATGAGACTAGTTGAACTACATTATGACTGAAAAAGAGTTTTTGGAAGTGTTGAATGGTTTGGAAAATTTCGGCCTTACTTGATTGGCTCTCATATGATTGTACATACTAACCGTGCTACACTAAAGCATCTTTTCTGCAAGAATGATGCCAAACCCAGATTACTTAGATGGATTTTGCGTTTGTAGGAGTTTGATTATGAGATTCGAGACAGAAAGAGTTCTGAGAATCTGGTTGCTGACCATTTATCTCAGATCATTTCGCAAAATGAGAGTGAGTCCATCATATTCGAGTGTTTCCCTGATGAGTAGCTATTTATGTTTCAATCTGAACCAAGGCATGCTAACATTCTTAATTACCTCGTGACTGGTGAGGTACCCCTCGATTAGAGCAAACATGGTAAGGACCGATTCTTTTATCTACTGAAATGTTTCTATTGCGATGACCCTTACTTGTTTAAATATTATTTTGATCAAATTTTAAGGAAATGTATCCTTAGCAGTGAAATTAAAAGCTTCCTTTCTTTTGGTCACGACCAATTTTGTGGGGGGCATTTTAATGGGAAGAAAACAGCTGGAAATGTCCTTTAGTGTGGTTTGTGTTAGCGTACCTTATTCGAAGATGCCCAGTTGTAATGTAAGAGCTATCCTAGGTGTCAATAGTGTGGAAAAATCAATAGGAGAGATATGGTACCCGTTAACCCTATAATCATTGTTTAGAACTTTGATGTTCTGGGGATTGATTTTATGGGACCATTTCCATCTTGTTTTGGGAATGAGTATATTATCCTAGCTATGGACTATGTCTCTAAGTGGGTGAAGGTTATGCCAACCAAGACAACTGAGGCTAGAATTGTTATCAAGTTCATTAGGAAAAATATTTTCTCCAGGTATGGCATGCATGGGACTATTATCAGTGACCAACGTACTCATTTTGGAGATCGTTCTTTTGATGCATTATTGAAAAAGTACTCGATCATTCTTTGTTTAGCAACCGTCTATCATCCCCATACTATTGGCCAGGTTGAGGTTTCTAATAAACATATCAAATAGATTCTAGATAAAACTGTGAGTTGAAATCACAAGGACTAGATGGATAAGCTCATTAATGCTCTCTAGGATTATAAAATGGCTTTTAGGAGCCCTTGTAGGGTTGTCTTTGGTACAACTTGTCATCATCGTTTAGAACTTGAGCACTAGGCTATGTAAGGCATAAAGACTTTGAACTTTGGTTTAGAGGTAGCTAAAGTAGAGATGAAGCTACAGTTGACTGAGTTGGAAGTGATTAGAGCTGAGGCCTATATGAGCACGTCCAATGAGAAGCCCGCAAGCCCAAAATCAGGGGGTGAGACAGTGGGCCGCGCGTTCGGCTGCAGCAACAGGCCTGTGGACGCGGGCTTGTCGGGCTGCTTAGGAAGGTGGGCGGCCCGTGCTCCTTTTTTTTTGTCGCCTAGCGAGTGAAATGACGTCGTTTCACTTGCTGGACAGCTTTTTTTTTTTATGATTGCTGGGCTGTCTTGCTAAACCCAAAGTAGAAAATTGTGCTGGAAAGTGGAAAGAGTCGTTGGGAAATTGAGTCGTTGCTCAACAGCTATTTTGGGAAATAGAAATTTTTCACTTTTTTTTTGTAATTTATATTTGCTGTAAATACCCTACTTGTTTTCTGAATTTTTACCACACACAACTTACAATTTCTCTCTCCCCAAATTCTGTGCAATTTGTTATTTGTGTGCAATTTTATCCAAAAAGTGAAGTAATTAAGTAAGTATTTAATTTTTTTTCAATTATGTAAATACATTTGTAATGTTAAATTTTCTAATTATATTTTGAATATTTTTGTTATTATTTTGTAGCAAGTTGAAGGTATTATCCATCAAGAAAGAAGTGAAGCAAAATTGTGAGTTTGGAATCTATTAGTTGATTAGTTTATTGAAAATGTTAAATATGACATGATTATATGTATAAAATATGACATGGTTATATGTTAATGTATTTGTCATAATTAA
>NCQV01100505.1:0-25808 GCA_002740545.1 Lophocereus schottii
AATATTAATATTTCCCATTGGACCATATCATATATAGGGGTATGAAAATATTTAATGTGCCCAAGAAAATAAACGTTAAATTTTATATGTAAATTTAAAAATTAAAATAAATGTTATCGTCAAAATCTATAATACATATACTAATATCCAAGAAATAAAATTTCTATATTACTCATGTGTATAGTCAAAAGGTATATGAAACTATCAGCCATCAAAAACATGTTATCTGTGCCCCCTTCATATTTAATCTAAGATAGTTCAGCAGATACAGTATTAATCCAATTTATGTGAAAATTCAATGTTAGTCAAGCCGTCTAACCAGTGCGTAAGATCATAAAAATCATGTACCCATGGAGATAACAACATATTTTTTAATATATCATATAGATCCCCTTGATAAAGATGACTAGATATATGATGTTAAGTATAGGGGTAAGGGACATGTACCATTAAGAACTCATTATATCTCCCCTTAATTTATGCCAAAACTATTATAGCATAATTTATGTGTCAATGACATATTGGTCGATAAAATTATCAAAACTATGAGCAATATGTTGGATGAGATGTACACAAATTGTATGCAAAAATGACAATATCATAATTATATTTCAAATAATATATACAATCAAATATTATAGAGCTTCACAACTATATTTAATTTGGATTAGCCCTTTTCATCTTTCATCAAAATATATTGTGAACATATTATAGGTCTCTTCTTTTTTATGAAAGATAGAGTTCACTTTTAATAGAGATGAATACTTATTGTTATCTTATCATTTGGGCTTACTAATTCATTTTTCTCCCCCTTTTTGCATGGGTTTCATCAAAAAGGTAGTGTGAGAAGGATAAAACTGTATATAGCTATGAAGACAATAAAGATTCTTTCAAATATACAGGGTTACGTTGTCTCTCCCCCTTGATAAAAATAATCGGAAACATCAAGCATACAGTCATAGAATATTATAAGAAAATGTAATATTATGCATACAATTTTATTGAAGCATTATATACCATTTACCATACTCTTTCACCCTTTGTCTAGTACCTATATTAAAACACAACTAGAAAAAAAAATGCTACGTCCAATTAGAAATTCAATGGCAAGTGGCATATATAATCAGGGAGATAATAGCATGTAAGTATTGAACATCAATACTCCACATTAAGCTAAGTCTTCTATTTACATAACTAGCGTAAATACCAACATTTTTAGACATGGAGTTCAATTCAATAAAACAAGCATATATAGAATGATAATCAAATTTTAATGCACGTTTTATACAATAAATATGTATGTGACACAAAATTTGAAAGTCATGTACAAGAGAAATGATTGTATCATTAAAAGTAATAATAGTGTTAAACGTCCATGCAAGACAACACTTATCTATAAATAAGATATTCAAATCCCCTTTAGCTGAATAATCAACATCTAAAAATAATCAAACCAATATGTAATTGTTAAGCATATCTAGTTTATCTTCCCCCTGCATGTCATGAAAAAAAAATATATATGGAAGGAGAACCAATTTTTTATTCTAATTTTGAGAAGCGCCACATTTTATTCTCTCCCTTGAGCCTTTCAAAACTTTAAATGCTTGTGGGGACTTTTTAAATATTTCAAAATTATGGGCAAATAATTTTAAAAAAATTTGTCCGTTCTTCACAAAGTTCCGCAAAATAGAATATTTAGGACAAACGTTTTTCTTGGGTCTATAAGGATTAGAAACAAAAGAGAACTTTGAGGTAGCCAAATTTTTTTTCTCACTGTTATCCCACTTTTCAGATTTAGTACTACTTATAGAAAGCTTTGACAAAATGTTACCAATTGCAGTATTTAAATCAATAAAGTCGAGCCAAGATTGAGAAGAATTATCAATGAAATTTTTTACATCATTTTTCTTACTTTTTGGAGCTGATAAGTCTTGAATATTCTTTTTGAACTCGCACTCTTCTTGATTTTACTTTTCCACTAACTCTGTGTGAGGCTCGCTTTTGTCATCACCATTCTTATCATCACACTTTTCATCTGGGCTGTTTCTATCACCAACATGTTGAGCTGTAATTTTATTTATCTCAATTTTCTCCCCGTTTGTAATTGTATCAAGATCTCCAATCTCTTCATTAGATCCATAATGACAATAAAGATAATTCTAAATTCTTTGGCACTCTTCTAATGAAAAATTGATTCACAAATTTCAATCGTTAGAGCACAATATAATATATTAATGGCTTTAGAGTTTTTGGACATCATCTTGTAATCATCGTTGGTAAACTGATCCTTTGATTTTTCAACGGCAATGGACCTTTCTTGATAACCTCCCAAAGATCGATATCTTTTTACTTAACATAAAGTTCCATGATTTTCTACCATCAAATATAATTAGTACCCATAAAAAGAGGTGGATAATAAGAATTGAGATTACAACTATTCATGGGATTGAAGCTATTAGACGGTTAAGTCTCAAGATAATAGCACCCGCTCTGATACTAATTAAAGATTCAGATTGTCCTAGTGTGGGGTGAATAGGGTGATCACAGAAATTTTAAAAAATAAAATTGAAAGCAAGAACAGAAATTAAAATGAGATAATACTCAAGGATATTTTAACAAGATTGGGTCTCAATCAGACTTAGGTCCCCGCTTAGAGTTATCCAACTCTAGGATTCAACACTCTATTTCTCTTATTAAGTGAACTCTCACAATCACTCAGACTTACCTCACTCTAAAGATCTCAAGCACTTAAATCAACCTCTTGATTTAAGTGTGGGGATGTTGTGACCTCACACCAACTCCTAAGTTCACTCCTTAATAAAGAATTCCTCAATAACTCATAATTTTTGATCACAAAATAATTCTCAGTACAATAGTTTGAAGTATGCACTTAGTGCTGTTTTTCATTCACTGCTTCTATGTGTTTGCTTCCGCACTTTGGCTGCTATTTATAAGCATCAGTGGTCATGCTCCAAGAAAGGAAGTTCTGCCCAGGGTATACTAAAATAGCATTTTAGGTGCTTGATTTTTGGTCAGCAGCTTTTGTTTTGATTGTCTTGCCGTTTTTGCCAAGATTTGGATTGGTATGAAGCTGCACAAAAATCTTTCCAAAACATCACAGAGATTTACTCTAAAATCAAGGGATCATATCATATCTTTTCTTCATTGGCTTGCAATTACTCAATCAATTAAAATCATGACAAATCTCCTAAATTGTTTCCTCAAAATTTGAATTTCAAATTTTGAGTCAGCTAACCGCTTTTCATGAATGGCTCCTAATTAATCAATCAGATAAAATCATGCACATCCTTTCCTTCTACATCTACCCGTTTTTCTTGATGTAAATTGGTTGCTTATATTTGCATTCAATTTTCCAACCTCTTAATTTTACATCCAAGGCTTTAATTAATTTTGTGTTTCATCAAAATCATTTAGCTACTAAGAGAGTCAACATCAACAAAAGCATATTCAACTGATCATAAATATTATATACGAAGTAGAATAATTATAAAATTAGCTCACTCAACAGTTTCATATGTGACACTAATTATATTGTTTATTATCATCAAAATCAATATGTGACTTTTAGAGTCAACCCATGTGTCATCTTTTTATTTTCAAGCATAATCTATATCCAGTACTTTGTCTTCCAAATTTTTCACTTTATTTAATTTGATTTATTGATTATAGCAGCTTTTTCTTTTTTTGAGGAAATATAATAAGCACTTAATGAAGGGCATGGACAGAGCTATGTGGGTGTAAAGGGTGTCAATTGACACCCCACTATTTTGAAAAAAAAAAATTTAAATATTGAAATTTCTGGAGAAAAAAACAGAAAAAGATATATGTATATTATTTAATTTGCATACAAATTAGAAAGTGGCTAGTGCTCTAGTGGTATGAGGTGCTTGGATGTTGTCTGTGTAGGGAGGTGAGTTGTGCGTTCAAGTCAGTGCAACTTGCAGTTTTTGCGACTCTTTTTTGAATAAGAATCATATTGTTTGCCTATATATTAATTAGTTTTATGAAAAGGAGGAAGCGACCAGTGCTTGAGTAGTGTGAGGCTCTTGGATGTTGCTTGTATCGGGGCGTAGGTTGTGTGTTGATGTTAGTATAATTCAATTTTATAGTTTTTCTTAAAATAAGATACATATTATTTCCGTATATATTTTGTGTCACAAAAAAATACCGTAGAAAATGTATTAGAAAATTAAAATGCAATCTAAGCAAATATTAATTGTACTATATCATATAATTCAACACCCCAAAGTTTTGAACCGCGGCTCCGCTGCTGGTGAACGGAAAGATGAAAGGTTATATAACTAATATGACAGAATGACATATGTACAACCAGACAACATAACATAAGTCTCACCATTAATATTGCGATATTTGGCAAAAATACATAAGCTTACTCAATTTCTATATAGTTATAGAGGATGGGGGGAGTGGATTATTGGTTTGTCCTGGTCGTTTATTTCAATATATATATATATATATATATATATATATGTGTGTATATATATATATATATATGTATATATTTATATATATATATATATATATATATGTGTGTGTATATATATATATATATATATATATATATATATATGTGTGTATATATATATATATATATGTATATATTTATATATATATATATATATATATATGTGTGTGTATATATATATATATATATATATATAAGGGCATTGGCAATCATTGTAAAGAAATTATATTCATACCCAAAAAAAATATACTAGAACTGCACCAACATCTTGCAGTCGGGCTATTTTGATTTTTGTCATTAAATTTCCTATTTTTATGATGATATTTTTCGTCTACTTACACTAAATTATGCTGAGGTAAATTTAACATTATTTTATTAGTAGATTTGGAGTGGTTGGTCTGTGTGAGCCTTTTCTTTTTTTATATGTGGTTGCGTCAAGGGATGTTTTGCAAACGCTAATAAGAATAGGACATCAAACAATAAATTTGATGACTAGAAGGCAGCATCTTTAATCTATAAAAGCTGAAAGTCAAGCTACTATTCATACATTATTCATTGCTATTCATAAGCTATTCACTTGCACTAAAAATATAAAAAATAAGAAAGACAAATTAAATAACATACGATTGTAGAGTAAGTTAATTTGACGAAAAAATTTACAGTAATTAGGTTGCATTTTTTGATTGTGCATTATTGTGAGGTTAGAGTCATTAGACTCCTTGTTTGAGTTCATCTTTTATTTAGGGTTTACAAAACTATTTCTCTTTAAGGGGAAAAAAGGGTTTAAAAGAACATATTTCTCTATATTTAGTTTTGTTATACTATTAGCCCAAAGACTATACCATTAAAATTGCTACACCATCAGCACTGGTAGCACTAATTCGTCCTTTTAAATTCGTATTGATGGCAAATTATGACACACGAGTTGATTTACTAGTGATTGCTAAACTTTGTGATATCTCTTGATTTATTACATGGGTTACCATACTGGAAATGCAATGCGATTATTCTATCAATAGGTGTTATATCCTCCTACATCCAACGTCACTCTATTCAATTCCTAGTGGCCGAAATTGTATTTGAACGAAGTAATTCAATTCAATTCGAGTAGTTAATCCTACAAAAGATGATTCAAGCTAGAAATTCTAAGACAAGCTTAGATATGATTACAATTAGCAAAACCTATTTTATAAAAGATATCGCTAACACAGTTAATCTTATCAAGTAAATCCAAAATAAGATCAATTAGCTATCAAAAAAAAAGATCAATTAAATACAACTTCATCCAAAATTGGTTTGTCTAATAAAATTATAATAAACTATAAACTATTCGTTAGTTCAATTGATACAATTTTTTAAAATTTTTATTAGAAATTTACGTTTAAATTCTACCCATATTAACCTCTGGTGATGCCGAAAGGTCTGTTGCCCAATTCAAACTCAGTTAGAGAAGGGAGAAAAACTTGAAAATCAATGATCAGGAATGATGTAATGGACAAGACCAACGTAACCATGAGTGGGCGCCGAACGAACGGCCTCTCCTACGAACGGGGCAACATACTTCCCCAAAATTGTTCTGTGGTTCCCTCCACACCGTCCCACTTTGAGCGATTAAGTTTAAATGTTTAATCCATCACATCACCCGCGGTCGGTGGTCACAGACCTTCCTCTACGCTGTCCCCACTCTATAGCAGTCTACCCTTAATCCCCGGCCCAAAGGGCGCGAAGTTCCCCATGTTTTAATCGCCGGATTTCCTCTATCAATTAACTAGGATCTAGTCCAAGACTTGACCAACGTCGCAAACAGCCCCTCCTAAGGATGATTGTATAGTTTGAATTTGAAGTACGTTTCATTTGATTCAAGGTAAAATTATTCACTTTAAATTTGATAAAAAATTATCCACTTCAAATTGAATTTGCATGAGGATTCATCTGATCTGATAAATGTTCGATCTGGTATTTTTTTAATAATTTTACCTTTTTTGTACGTAGAGAAATTCTAATTTAATCCTTAAAAATTTGCATGAGGTCCGTATTCTATGCACAATACATTTAATATTCCATTTATAAGTGAGCAAAATAAGATTATAATAAAAAATTATGCAAATATTGAATAAAAGTGCATAATTGGATTATATCTAATTATATCCGAATTTAATTAGATCCGAAACCGATCCAAATCGGATTTAATATCCAATCCATTAGAATTAGATCTGGATCGAATTTAGATATATATACATCTGATCCAAATCTGATTCGTTGTCATCTCTACCCCTTTCCTCAAAAAATGTCATGGACTCGATCTTCTTTTTCAACTATCCTAATTCCTCCTTTTCTCTCAAATCTGATTTTTTTTTTTTTTGGGGTCTACTCTTTCTCTTCTATTTCTAGTGTAATCGTAAGGTTGCCAATGGCCCAATTAAGCTAGCGGTAAGAGCTTCATACTTTGATTATTCAATTGAGTGTGTCATAATGGCGGATCCAAAAATTTTTTTTATGGGGTTCATCAACAATAGACCCTCACACAAATTCACAAATAAATTAAGACAAAAAAATAGTAATGAGAATTCTATATAAGATTCACATGACAACTTTATGGCGTCCAACTATAGATAGTACTATCCCCTGCCAACTTAACATATAGATATTAGAGGATTTTTTTTTTTCCACTAGGATCTATGGACCCCACTGCCATTAAGCTAGATCCGTCACTGGAATTTGATATATATGTCTACTGTTATATTTTCTAATAACATCTTGTTTTGCTTGTGAGAATTAAAGTTTTCCTTTCTAGGGCCTTCTTTGTTACCGTTTGTACAAATTATTTTTCTTGTCTATTTGCATAAGTTTCATGATGGTTGTTGATTTAATTAGAAAGTATTTTTCTGGTAATTTTAACAGTTAGTTTCATCGGTTCTAATTAAAAATGTTTAAATGATGAAAGTTCGTATATGGCGATTAAGACAATGTAATCTAAGTTGGATCTATTATATTACACAAATACATGAGATATAAAATTATACTATAGTTTGCCTACATTTGAGAACAATAGATTGGAGTAAAAAAACGCACTTTATGTGCAGAATTATGTGTAAGTGTAGAGCTAGTTGGAGCTAAATTCACTATTAACTTTATCGAAATAGATATGCCTTTTGGTACTTTCGATTTATTGTTGTCAGAAAATTATAAGTGGAAATGTTGAATGGATTTTCATTAATAAACTTTCTTTTTTTTTATTTAAGAAAAAGTTGACTTGATCTTGAACTAAGCTTGAGTTGAGGTAATTTAAATTAGATGCAATTGTGTTATGAAGTTGCTCGTAATTCTAAGATGATTTTGTCAAACCAAATGTTCATTTTTAAGATGGACTAAATATCACTACTAACTGATAAACCCTTATTTTGACGTCATTTAAATGTCTATTTCACCTTTTTTCCTTTTATTCTCATGCTAAAGCTCGATGAGGAAGGGCTGAAATTCGTTGCTTGGGTTTATTGCATGCTTAGTGAATGGTGTTTCTTATTTTCAGGGGTAATAGCTAAGAAGTTGAGGAAATTACTAATTCTGGCAAAAAAAAAAGGGGGCATAAAGGATGAGTTCCAAGCGAAAAGAAATCTTACAAAGACCGCCGGCCTTGAAAGAAGATTTCAAGAACTCAAGAGAATACACGGTTGGCTAGGCATGAGCGCACAACCATGCACTATTTCTTGCAAAGTTGATTTCACTTTCCGCACGACGCACGGTCGCCCGTGCATCGACGCACGGCCATGCACCCCAACGATTTCGCCACTTAATTATTTTTCGGGACCTATTTTAGGAGATGGAAAGTTTTTATTTTGAGAGCACTTCTAAGGGGCGAAAACAAGGGTTTTTTAGAGAGTTTTTGAAGACTTTTTCTTGCTTTGATTTATGGATTATTCAAATATTGAATTTGCAATTGCCATTGGCGATTAACTCAAGTTTGTATTTCTTCCTTCCTCTTTACAATTTAATTCACGTTTTTCATCAACTATTTCATCATGTTTGGTTTAGGGATTAAGATTATGGATTTGCGTAGCAACTAACTTCCCAATCCTGGGTTGGGAATAACCCCTATTATGCTTAATTGAATGATGTTCTCAGTTTTGATGAATCATGCCTATGTTTATGAAATTCGATTCTTGCTTAGTACGCCAGATGTTTGATGAATTACTTGAAAGAGATGTATTTGTTGTTCTTAATCAGATTTATGAGATTATTTGAAAGTTGAATCCTTTGTCTAGTGCAACTTTGTGAGTGATTGAATGCCCCGATGTAAAAATTGTTAGGGTTTCAATTGGAAATTTTGATTACTCAATTCTATGGCTTTGATAATTCTAGTTTCATGAAAATTGATAACTAGGATTTAATAGTCAGTCTAACAACCTTTGAAAGAGGGCATAGATGTGTTTTAATTTGTGGTCATTCCATTCTAATCATTTACATGGGCAGGTTTTGAATGATGTGGGGCTTGTTCTTTTCAGCGATGTAGTTATAAGTTGTAAAGAAATGTAACGAGCTGTAAGAAACCGTAAAAAGAGGCAAGAAGATGCAAGAAACTGTAAAGACGTTTAAGGGTAGATATAAAGAATTATTGAATTATTAAAAAGTCGCATAGTATAATTTTAGATATGTATGTATAATTATTGGTCTTTAGTGTATGAATTATGAAAAACTATCCCATGAGAATAAATTATGTGTATCACTGATAGTTATGAAATAAATTTTATAACATTACTAAACAAATTATATTTTAACATTAAACAAAAAAAACTTTATTTTTTTTAAAATTACCATTTTGGATGATAAAAAATAGTATTGAAATAACATAATTAATGAAAATAAAACCTTAAACAAGTCGCTTAAATACCAATAAGATAAATTCAAGCCAGCAAATATGTAGGACATAATATGTTTCGCACTTGATGTAGTTTTTTAAGAATAACATTAGTTTCATCTCCATATAAGCAAATTAAAAAAATAACAATTTTTTTCAATAAAATTGAATAGAACCTTAAAAATGAAATCCTATCTGGATTAAATATTTTGGAATTAAATTCAATCTAATATTTTATTTTATAATGATAGTAATCAAATTATCATGGATAAACTTATGGGTAAAATAGCTGAAATGCTTTCGTCATCAACAATTTGACTGTTTTAATTTCATGCATATCCATGTCGAAACTCAAGCATAAATATGATTTTTGTATTACAATTTTAAAATATGTTGACTTATTTTCTCTATAATGACATATATGCCTCACATTGAACCTCAAATATTAATTCACATCGCTAAATTCTGTTTTTATGTTTATAAAAATATTATATTTAACAAAAAACTATAAGATTTTTCATATTGTTAGTATATAAAAAATACATACATATTTCTATACAAATAAGAGAACAAAATAGATGATAGGTTCATTGTTATAAAAAAATATATAATGAGATTTAAGAAGATGCAAGGAGATGTAAGGAGATGTAAGAAGCTACAAGAACTTGTAAGGAGTTATAAGCTGTAGGCTAAATCCTCTCAATTGTTGAAAAGAATAGGGCCTTACTTTATGATTCACAAGGTATAATAGTGTAGTGAACCCTAACTTAAGAACTTTATCACCTATTTAATTAGTCGAATCTATTACTACTTAGCAGAATAGAACTATGATTTAGCAACCATCAACTTGAGTGGATTTTTTCCTAGATTGAGTGTTAAAAGTCAATTTGGTAATTGAACTCGAGTTCCCTGTGAACATGACCTATACTTGTTGGTTGCTAGCTATAGCTACACTGTGCACTTGCAGTAATTTTTACACAATAAGATTTTGGCACTGTTGTCAAGAACCTGGTTATTTCATGATCAGAACTGACCAAAATTATCTAGAGTAGGCTTTTCTTTTATTTCTTTTTCTTTTGATTTTCTTTGTCCTTATTTGGACATGCTTACGGTTGGTGTAGTTCTTGCTTTGTATGCGCAAGCGCAATCAAAGGAAACAAAATCTTGTTCCCTTGGATCTTGAGATCGATGCTATTACACATAGGCAAAGCGGCACCCGAAAGAAGAAGAAATCAGAAGTCGCGATGGTTGGATGAGGCAATCGAGTCTTGAGAGATTATCCTATGCTGCAATCGTTGGGTATCGCTTCATCTATAGTGAACCCGAGTGTTGAGGCTCATAACTTCGAGTTGCGACCAACCCTTATCTGCTTAATGGAGAGAGACCAATTTGGAGAGTACCCCTCTGAGATATGCATCTTCAAAATTTCCTTGCGAAGTCAACACAGTCAAACTAAATAGGGTACCCATATGGTAGCTAATAACTACCATTGGTCTAGTGAGAGAACCACTCTGAAGAGAAGTAGTGGGAAATATGATATTGATGTTATTAATATGCTTGCCAACAAGGTTGATGCCCTTGTTCAGAGATTTGATTGACTATAGTCTCCGAATGCGAGTAGCTCATATAGCATGGTGTGTAAGGCTAATGCTCTTTGTGCGGTTTGTGGTATTCAAGGGCACATGGTTGCTGATTGTCAAGCCAACTTTCAGGGAGTTGAGTATGCCAATGCCATGCAAAACTTCAACCCAGGCTCACAAAGCAACCCTAATTCAAACATATAAAACCTTGGTTAGAGAAATCACCCAAATTTCTCATACCAAAACAACAACCCCTTGTCTCTTAACTCTCCTTAACCTCCCAATTTTTAATACAAAGCTCCCTACAATCCACCTCCCCAACCTCCTCAACCGAAGTCCAACCTTGAGAGCCTTATAAATTGTTTCATCCAAATGCAAACCAAGAATAATGAAACACTTGGAGAGTTGGTCACTTAGTTGAGCTCCAGGTTTAAGGCTCTGTCTAGTCACCAGAAAATAATGGAAACTCAAATTGCCTAAGTTGTGAAGCAAGTGAGCCAATTTATCTAAACCCCAGTGGCACCTACCAGGCCATTGCTTTGCGGAGTGGTAAGGAGTTGGAGGGTCCCAAAATGTCCATGAGGGCAGACAAGAGGGAAGTTGACAAAGATGTAAAATGCTGAGATGGAGGCTTCCATTGAAACCCCAAGTGAGAGTGTTGAGGCTGAGAAGTCAAAGGAGGGTCAACCTGAGCATAATTCACCTCAGTGAAGCCTTACAAGCCTCTTGTTCTATATTCTTAGAGGCTAGTAAAGGTTAGGGAGGAGCAGAAGTATGAAAAATTCCTCGAGATGCTAAAAAAATTCCACATCAACATTGCCTTTCTAAGACTATCACTTACATGCCTTCCTATGCAAAATTCTTAAAGGATTTGTCCTCCAACAAATGGAAACTACTTGAAAATGCCACAGTGTCTCTGATTGCTGCTGCAAGTGTATGGTGTTGTAGTATAATTTTAATATCGATCCTACAGAGACTAAATATAGTCTATCGAGTTTTAGCCTATTATAAAATGCTAAGTGACTAAATTTTCAATCGATTGTCTCAACTATCACTATTTAACAATTGGAAATTCAATCCAATTAAAAAAATCTAGGGAATTGCTTTTCCTAGTAAAAGGTTGGATCATTGGATTTAAATCCACTTTATCTAGATTGGATGATTCAAAGGAGTGCAATCGAATTGAGAATTTAATCTTTTCTTTCGAAACAAACTGAATTGCCTAAACTAACCTAGTTAACATTCTTTAAAATACCTTTGGTTTAGTCTTAGTTATGGATTCTTCATTGCCAGAATTTTCCTCATAACAAGCAACTCTATTTCAAGTAGCCGTTAAATTAAGTTCTAACTTGTCCTAATAGTGAGTTTCTCCATTCAGTACCTCACTCAACTATCTAGCGTATGTAAGAAAATCTAGCCAAAACTTACCCTGTCACAGTTTATGCACAAGATAGAATTCAATCAAACCAATTGGATAAAGCACAAATATTGAAGATTAGAGATCCAACATCTATGCTTTGGCTAACAAGTCCCTAAATTAAGAACAACTACTCACACAAAATGGAAATAATCAACTTCTAAACAAAGGTTCAAGAAGAGATAAGAAGGGAAAGGGAAAAAAAAAACCTAGCAACTATGGTGTTTTTCAATGGCTTCCCAAACTCCAAGCCTTTAAGTGCCAATCTTCCACTCCAATTCCTTCTCTCACGCTGAAAAAACTTGGAAAATCCTAAAACTAATGATAAAAGTGAGAATTAGATGCTTTTATTTTCTATGCTCTTCCCTTTGTGGACGAAAAGAACCCTATTTATGCATAAACTTAGTCGTTCTTAGCCACAAGACAAAGGAAGGCGAAAGAGGCAAATAGTTTCAAGCTTACCACGGACCGTGACTTTCACCACAGAAGGTTGCGGTCGACTCTGTCTCAACATTCTCTAGTTATTCTTTCTTCTCCATAGCATCGTGACTTAAGGACATCCGTGGGGAGTCAAAACACACTCAATCGGAGTCAAAGTGAGGGCAAAAAGGTCCAAAAATATGCAAAACACATAAAAGAACCATATCCAAGCGTACAATGAGAAAAGGAGTATAGATTATAACATAAAGTACATAATTCTCCCTAAAAATGTAGCAAAAGGACCCTAAAATGAAGTGCATTCTAAGCATCCATTAAACTTCCCCATGCTTGAACTGTTGCTTATCCGCAAGCAACTATGAAAGCCAAATCTAAAATGAAAATCTCCTCAGGTAAACATAAGTAGCAACATTAATGGGCTACCAACCCAAGAAGCTAGCCCAAAAGTGGTGAAAATTATTGCAAAACAAATGAGGGAATGAAGTTTTCAAGATAAGTACAAATACCACCACACTAAACCTTGAATCGATCACTCAAATCAACTTAAACAATCATATCGCCACATACAATACGGGGAGCTGAAAGAACTTATAGACCCTTACTTTAAGAATGATGCACTCATCACTCGTGTGTTTAAAAATATAATTTTGGTTCACTCAAATCTCATTCCAAAGAATCAAATCTACAATAAGCTTAAGAAGACACATAAATTCGCCACCACAAGAATACAATACATGCTAGACAATCATGAGGACTTTGATAGGGTTGTAATGGGGCTATGGGTAAAGGTAGGAGGAGAACAAATAGGTTGTGATTTGTGGAGCTCAAGGCCAAAGACAATCATCTTCGCCCAACTTTTCACAAAAGTACTCCTCATACCAAACGCCGATACGTCTCAATACACAAAATAACCTCGAGTTGGTCGAGTATGCGAAAAAAATATTGAAGCATATATAATGTGAAATCTATACCAAATTCTTATATTATTTTACTTCTCATTTTTTGTCTTTCAACATCTTTTTTTTGTTTGTTTCGATTTTCATTTGATTTTGCTTCTTCTTTTTTTTTTCCCCTTCTTATCCTTCTCTTTTTTTTGTTTTTTTAGATAAGAGAAGGATCATGGCAATAGAATTGAGCACTTTCCAACACTTTTTCTAACAACTCGTAAATTTCAACCCAAATGACACCAAGGGAAATATCGCATAAATCCCTCACTGCATAGAAACAAACCACGCCCAGCGACAACGTCATTATCCACCAACTACTCCTAATCACTAATGAAACTCTACAGCCTTGGCTAAAAAGGGTAGAACATATATTCGGCCAAGCTTCAATATTATAAGGTTCCATCAAGAAAAAGAATGATCAAGGCTCAATGTGGGTAGCAAGGGATAAATCATAAAAAGGGTGGCTATTTGGTCAATGTAGCTTATAAATTCAAAGAATGCCTCAATCATATCGCCTAAACATGCATGCTAAATGTGATCTTCAAAAAGAGTCAAAGTAAGTTCTAGAGATTTGAAATCAAGGAAGAGCCATGCATAAAAAAGAATACGAGAAAAATGATGAATTACTCCAAATAAGATTCAAAGTCTCATAGGACAACTGTTAATATTCAATTAGCTCATTAGATCACACGTGCCTAATATTC
The DNA here is from genome assembly GCA_002740545.1 of Lophocereus schottii. NCBI lineage: Eukaryota > Viridiplantae > Streptophyta > Magnoliopsida > Caryophyllales > Cactaceae > Lophocereus > Lophocereus schottii. The sequence continues at coordinate 14,449 of NCQV01100505.1, forward strand.
ATGCAAAGGTTCATTGAGTAATCAAATCACTGTCAATATGACGGACAAAATATGAAGCATATTTTGAACACGTATAATCAAACATGTATTCACAAATGGGCATAACAAAAACGATCAAGATAAGCCAAAGAAAGCTACGTAGGCTAAGAGTCATCATTGAAGGATTTTATTGCTTTTTCCTTCTATTTTTTCTTTTTGGCTTTTTTTTTCCCTTAGCATACTCGAATGCAACTAAAAATTGAAGATACCAAAGTAAGACAAACCTAAGAAAAGAAACCTAAAAATAGAAAGAAAAACAAAATGATTAACTAAAAATGCAAACAATGCCTAAATGCAACACCTAAAATGCAAACTACTCACACATCCATATCACATACACATATTCACACATAACTCCCCCATTCGTGGATAAAACATTGTCCTTAATGCAATGACATAAAAATCAATGGGGAAGAAAAAGAAGGACTAAAAAGGAGGAGGAGGGGGAGAAGGAGGGTAGGGATAAGAAATATGTCAGTCTCAACAAGTTTCTAAACAGGCCCTAAAGGCTTAGAAGTATTGATTTTGGGAGGCAATGATCCCACAAAGCTCATCATGCAGCTGTTGGATAAAGTCACGAAGCACGGTATGTTTAGTTTGAATGTGAGCTCGGAGGGACGCTTGCTACTCTTGAATGGACTGAAGGGTAGCATGCAAACAAGCATAATCAGAGGAGGAGAATGATTAGAATGAACTAGAGGCCCATAGGTGAGGGGGGGAGGAGGTGGGGCAGGTTGCGCCAACTCTTCGTTAGCCGATAAAATGTATAGATTTAGCCAGTTCAAGAGAGTGGTTCATTCAACACTAGGGAAGGCATGAGATGGGTCCTAGGATAAATCTAACAAACACGCTCAGTCTCTACCTTATAGAATTTCATTTGTTCAAAAGTGGCTGAGTACAGCGGCTTAGAACCGAAAACTCTATCTTGAAGGTTTAGTTCTATCCCTATAGACCTACTAATGGGTATAATAAGGCCCCTAATCACAATCATCTATGCAAAACTGGTGCCTGCACTATGCAACTGATTAATCAAGGATAAATTGGGGTTAGATCGATCACTTTGGAGCATGCTATACAAGAGATACTATTCAGACAAGTGAGGCATATTCAAACTATCCTCTCTTACAAACAAATTACAAGTAAGCAATCATTGAGCTATCGAATACAAAGGTTTCTAATGACAAAGCCTTTAGAGTTGCTCGTGTCATATCGATGATCCCTAGAAATTTCATGGCAAAATGTATTCGGGTTAAACTCTTTAGGGATATGCTAATAAGGCAAGTCCATACTCGGTAGAAAACCTAGGTATACTATTAAAGGAACTTAAGTTTAGTTTATAAAACTCCCTATTTTGGTAGAAGGGAATATATCTTTCTTGACAATGAGGCCCACTTGTGGCCTCCATATGTAGTGTGCTCAAAAAATTGAGGCCATGATAAATGTGGTCTCCAATCTTTAAAAATCCTCCCATATGTCCCTTAGCAAAGAACGAACGTGTATCATCCAACAAGCCCAATCTAGTCAACAAATCCTCATCATAATAACGAGTAGCAACAAATAACTTATTACTCAAATTATTGCATCTAGCAATATACTTAGGATGTGTTAAACTAAGGGCGTTAGGGATATTACCTTGATTTTGTGCATTTGTTAAGGTTCGGGACGTCTGGGGTGCTCGTTGAGGTGCTTGACTGGATGTCCCTGCCTCTTGGTTTGTTGTTGCCTTCTTCTGGGTTCCAGTAAAATGGTGAATGCATGGGTGAAAGCTCGAAACTCTAATTAAAGTGAAAAGTGGAAAAGAAAATACCTAAAAATGAACAATTTGTGAAAAGGAAGGTGAAATAGGTAGACACATAAAGAAAAAAAGAGAATTTAAAAGAGTAGAGGTTGAAGTTGAAGTGTTGAAATTTAGGGCCTGAAGATGGGTAGAACGTGAAAGAAAGATGACACGAAAATAGAAATTTCAGGGAGATTTAGTGAAAAAGTGAAGAAAATGAGAAGAAAGGGAACAAATTTAAGGAAAACTGATGAAAAATTGAAGGTTTAGGGGTGGGTGGTTATAGAGGTTTTAGAGAGAGAAAGAGAGAGCTTAGAGAAAGAAGGGACAAAAGGTAGAAGAAAATGAAGGGATGCTTGGTTCAAATGGATTGAAAAACCCTTGACTGCGGACGAAGAGCCTCACCACAGACCATGGGGCCCATCACAAAGGGTCCGTGGTGAACTCTATCTCTATGTTTTCTTCAGTCTTTAAGCAGCTAATCCACGGACCAGATTGGACACCACGAGGGGTCTGTGGAGAGCTTAGGTATGGTTACTAAAACTCTCTTATTGTTTTTTATGGCTTTTTTGAATGATTTTTCAGTATTCTTATTGCCTCTTTTCTCACTTTGTTTTTTTTCTCATTGCTTTTTCTCTTTGATTTTCTCTTTTTTTTCCTTGATTTAGTTTTTTTTTAAAGAAAAAAATAAAACACTATATACAATCAAAGAAAAGAAAAACATAGCAAATGAAACAAACAACTTGGGTTACCTCCCAAGAAGCGCTCTTTGAGGGCCGGGAGCTTAATCATCTCTTCTAGGAGGGCTAGGTATCAAAAAGGTGGTGGACAGCTGGTTTGTCGATACGGTCCCCCCCACCTCCCAATTTGCATTAATCACGGACATCGAAATCAAAATCATGCACTAGAAGGTACCATCTTAAAAGCTCGGGATGGAAGTCCTTCTTTGCCATCAAGTGACTCCGTTTAATGTGATCTGCGTACAGAATGAATTTGTGGTGGACTTTATCAGACGAGCCACTTCTAAGTTTGACTTGTAAGTCAAAGTCACAGTCGATATCATCAATTTGAGGCGTGGACTGCACTACTTTAGGAAATCTATAACAATCACTCATGGACACCTCATTAATAGCATAAGTCTCATTCTAGACTATGCTAGGTGGCGCAAACGCATTGAACTCACCCCAGCATAATCTAGGCCGAGACCTTTAGATGTAACACATTCAACCACAAAAAGGTCAACATGTCACTAATTGTCAAATGGCCAATCTCATGAAAATCCATATCTTCTTCTAAAGCAGATGAAGGAGAAGGGACATTCTGGTTTTCAAACAAGGCAAATTCAACATGACACTCCCCTACAACAAATGTCAAGTGTCCTCCCTTCACATCAACTTTGCAACTTGAAGTAGGTAAGAAGGGTTTCCCTAGAATAATCTGGGCATACGCGTCTATGGCCATGTCTGAGATGACAAAGTCGTCCACCATATAAAAATCACCTACCTTCATAGGAACGTTCTCTAAAATACCAAAGGGCACTTCATGGAACCATCCGCAAATTGAAGTGAAATAGGTGCTATTTGCAACTCTTTTAAACCAAGCTTCTGGAAAATGGGATAGGACATAAGACTAACACTTGCACCAAGATCACACAAGGCCCTATCGATTCGCACTTTGGTCCATCGATTCGCACTTTACGGACCACACAAGGAATAGAAAAGCTACTTGAATCTTTAAGTTTAGGGGGAAACTCTTCAGATATCACCACATTACACACCCCTTCAAATGGTATTGTCTCAAACTCAGCATTCTTCATGTCACTTATAGCTCTAGACATCTCTCCGCCTTCCTTCCTCAAGCTCCATACCTGTAAACTCCTCTGCCCCACCTTTCAAGGTCACATAGTTACATTGCTCATGGGGATTTTCCATTGGCTTACTAAGAGGTCTACCCAGGGGTGTAGATGAAGAAGCAGCTTATTAAGCAATTTAAGTTTTTAACATCTTGTTATAAGCAGTAAGCACATCAACCTTAGAGGCTAATTGCTTAATGCTTATCCTGCTTTTGCTATGCTAAAAGCATATTCTCCATCATGGTTTCTAAGTTAGATTTTTGAGGTGTTTATTGAGGATAGAGTGGTCATTGAAATCCAGGGGGTGGTGTAAAATTCATTTGAGGCACAGGTGGGACATTAGACTTATAGAAGAAATTGGGGTGATTCCTCCAACCAGGATTATAGGTATTAGAGAATAAGTCATTAGTCGGTCTAATATTAAAATTGTTGATGTAGTTGACCAGTTCACTAACATCTGGAGCAAATGGACTCCCAACTTGACAATTTACAGTCAAATGATCAACTGACCCACAAATTTCACATGATGGGGGAGGGTTACTTGAACTCATAAAATTAAAATTCAATTGTTTTAGCTTTTGATACATGGCATCTACCTTAGTAAAAAGCACAAAGATAGCATCAAGTTCTAATTTACCTCCAACCCTATTAGGTTGGCTTCTCTCATTAGACACTGGTAGTTATTCAATGCCATCTATTCAATAAGTTTGAAGGCCTCGTCTTCAGTCTTATTCATAAGCGTACCTCCTACTGCTGCGTCTACAATAGACCTTACCAGTTAGGTGACTCCATTATAGAATGCTTACACTAACATCCACTGTTAAAGGCCATGATGTGGACATAGCCTCAATAGGTCCTTAAAACGCTCACAGGCTTCATATAACGATTCATCCTCCCTTTGAGCGAAAGTGGTGATTTGGTTTCTCAAACTTGCTATCTTGCTAGGAGGAAAGAATTTTGCAAGAAAAACTTTGGTGAGCTCATACGACATTGTGATGTATCCCAAAGGCAAAGAATGTAGCCACGCTCTTGCTTTGTCCCTTAAAGAAAAGGGAAATAACCGCAATCTTATAGCATCGGTTGAAACACCATTGAGCGTTAACGTGTCGCACACCTCTTAAAATACTGAGAGGTTTAGGTTAGGATCCTCTAACGGAGTGCCTCTAAATTCAGATTGTTACACCTTAGAAATAAGGGTCGAGTTAAGCTCGAAGTTGTGTCTTCCATATTGGCTCGAGCAATACTAGAGGCAATGCCTTGGACCCCGGGGAAACAAAATCCTGAAGTGTCATTCTTTGGTCGTCTTCTTCTTCTGCCTTCATTAAAGAAGGTTCTTGAGCTTTGGCTCTTTGTTCCTCTAACTTCAACTTCTTCCTCCTAGAGTGAAAATTCCTTTCTATTTCTTAATCGAATTCAAACGGAAAGGGACTTCGTGTAAAAGTGGCAAGATCCTGTAAAAATCACCACAAAACACTGCCAATGCAAATCAAACAAAAAAATACTTAGTCAATCCAGATAGGCGAACTCAATATCCACAAAATTGCTCCCCAGCAACAATGCTAAAAATTTGATTGATACCGTAAGCACACAGTTCTAGTTTTAATATCGATCCCACAGAGACTAAATGTAGTCTATTCAGTTTTACCCTATTACAAAACGCTAAGCGACTAAAACTTCAATTTGTTGTCTTAACTATCCCTATTTAACTATTGGAAATTCAATCGAATTAAAAAATCTAAGGAATTGCTTTGCCTGGTAAAGAGTTGGATCATTGGATTTAAATCTGTACTTTATCTAGATTGGATGATTCAAAGCAGTGCAATCAAACTAAGAATTCAATCCTTTCTTTCGAAACAACTGAATTGCCTAAACTAACCTAATTAACATTCTTTCAAATATCTTTGGTTTACTCTTGGTTATAGATTCTTGATTGCTAGAATTTTCCTCTCAACAAACAACTCTCTTTCAAGTAGTCAAAGTTCTAACTTGTTATTCTAGTAGTGAGTTTCTCCTTTTAGTACCTTACTTAAATATCTAGTGCATGCAAGCAAATCTGACCAAAACTTACTCACAATAGTTTATCCACAAGATATAATTCAATCAAACTAATTAGATAAAGCACAAATATTAAAAATTAGAGATCCAACATAATACTTTGGCTAACAAGACCCTAGATTAAGAAAAACTACTCACACATAATGGAACTAATCAACATCTAAACAAAAACTCAAAAAGAGACTAGAAGGGGAAGAAAAGAACTTAGCAACTAAGGTGGTCTTCAATGGCTTCCCAAACTCCAAGCCTCCAAGTGCCAATCTTTCACTTCAATTCCCTCTCTTACTTCAAAAAGAACTTGAAAAATCCTAAAACTAATGATAAAAGTGCGAATTGGATGCTTTATTTTCTATGGTCCCCCCCTTTGCTGCCAAAAGGAACCCTATTTATGCATAAACACAATCGTTCTTAGTGACAAGACGATGGAAAACGAAGAGGAAAGCAGTTTCAGGCTTACCACAAACCATGGCCTTCACCATGGAGGGTCTGTTGTCACCTCCATCTTAGCATTCTCTGGTTCTTCTTTCTTCTACATGGACATGGTGACTTAGGGCCATTTGTGGGGAGTCAAAACACACTCAATTGGGGTCAAAGTAAAGGCTAAAAAGTTCAAAAACCTGCAAAACATACAAAAAAATCATACCTAAGCATAAAACAAGAAAATGGGTATAGGTTATAACATAAAGTAGATAATTCTCCCTAAAAATGCAGCAAAATGACCCAAAAATGAAGTGCGTTCAAAGTATCTGTCAGTCTCTCACTGAGGAATGCAGCGATTTATTCAGATCAAGCTCCTTCCCAAGCTCCCAAATCCAGGAAGCTTCTTTATCCCTTGTTTTGCTGGGGATGTAACCATTAGTAGAGCATTATGTGATCTTAGGGCTAGTGTTAGCTTCATGCCATATTCCATCTATAAGAAGCTGCAAGTGTGAGACTTGAAGCCAACTATCATTTCATTACAGCTTGCTGATAGATCTATCAAGTATTCCCTTGGTGTTTTAGAAGATGTCCCATTGTAGGTGGGAAAGCTCTTTGTCCCCTGTAATTTCATTATCATGGAGATGGAGGAGGACTCTCACATTCTTGTCATCTTAGGGAGACCCTTTTTAGCTATTGTAGGAGCTATGATAGATGTAAAGAATGACAAACTTTCTCTTCAAGGAGAGGATGAAAAGGTAGAGTTCTATTTACCTCAGACTTTCACCAACCCAACTTTAGATGACACATGCTACAAAGTTGATGTGTTGGAGAAGCTACTTAATAAGGAAGCCATGACCTATCATGCTGTGAAGGATCCTCTAGAGGCTGTTCTAATCGACTGCAAGGTGATTAATTCACATACGGAGAAGGATGAGTAATATGCTAGGCTCCTTAATACATCCACTGCCTGCACACATAGGCAGAGCCTTAGAGAGGTCCTCAATGTGGAGAGGCTTGAGGAGAAGAGCACACTAAAGGTAAATTTAAAACCTCTTCCTCCCTATCTTAGGTATGAATTTCTTGACCCTGATCACCATTCCCTATTATGCCTCCACTAGCCAGGCCCAAGCGGCTTGAGTTAACCCTCTACCTTCTGATATTACCGACACATATTACATTCAATTTCTTAATGATGTTCATGTTAAGTGCTATGATGCAATTATCACTAGAAAAGTATATGCCCCTAACTACATTGATGAGCAAAAACTTAAAACTTTGCATTTATTGGATGATTTTCGACTATTGCTTGCTAGATTAGGGTGGTTGCATTTTGTGACTGTTCAAGAGCAAGTGTATTGCACGGCTTATTTGGGAATTCATGATTTCTCTCATGGTAGACCTGAAACGAGCTTTTTGGGGGGTGTTAGGTACTTTAGGTTTTGATTATTCAATCAAACCTTTGAGATGAACCTCGCTTATTTCAACAAGTTCTTTCATTTGCCTAACCATAGTGTGTTAGCTCCTGTTCATGATTACTACCATCAAGGTAATTTTTAGTACATTATCACTTGTTTTAGGTGGCATTATGAGGCCTCGTCTACCAAAGCCACATGGATTTACAATCCTGTGCTTCATTACCTGCAGTATTCATAGTGAGCCATGTGTTTGCCCGTGCCTATAGTCAGAATGGAGTATGTAGGGGGAACGCTCATTATTCTTTGGGATACCCTATGAAACCACGCATTAAACACCGGAGCCTTTATAACTTCTCACCTTAAGCAACAAGCCTAAAGATCAAAAGTTGTCATAGCTACGGGGGTTCTTATTACCATCATTGCTCGAACATTGGGTTTTGACTGCCAAGTCAACAGCTTGTCAATTTTGTGCACTCCTGGGCATATTGGTGTAGTCACTTTCATCAATATGAAGCTTTTTAAAACCATCAATGGGGGTCAAATTTGGCTTCACCATCATGGCCATGCCCTCTACGCGATCCTGAACTAAGAGAAAACCACCATCGCTAGCCCATCTAACCTCATTTATGATGATGATGTTGATTGTGAGTTTGAAGGGGCCTCTGATGAGGTTTCTGATGATGATGGGGCAGTGTGAAGTGGTTGAACTAGAAGAACCACTGTAGATCCTGGTGCCGAATAGTCTAATGTTGGTGCTCCTGACACTGGTACTCCTGGTGTCGTGGGTAACTCCATGTTTCAAACTATCCTGGACCATTTAGACCAGCTCCATGTCCAAAATCAGGAGTGTTTCTAGAGCCAGCGGAACATGACCTATATGGTTCATTATGCTTATGAACAGCAGCACTAGCCTTACCCTCCTGCTGATTGGAGGCCTCGTGGGCCCCCTGGTCCCTATATATTGGCATTGTGTAAGTCTTTCCCCCATCACTTTTGTTCTTACTTAAACATGCTTTTCATTGGGACCAATAAAAGACTTAAGCATGGGAGGAGGGTGAGCTAGCTTTTAGCTTTGTATTTGTGGAAATTTTGAGATGCCTTGCTTGACTGGGCATTGCTTCTCGATTGGTCATTGTGATTTGGTGGTATTCATTGGTGGAAGCCGCCACATGTATAGTTTGTATATATCTATTGCCTATATTTCATTGCATTTAGCTAGTTTAGCACCTAGGTTTTCACACTAAGAATGCATTTAAGGTAGTTTAAATTTCATTTCTCACATGCATATGCATCTAGGGTAGTTTTATAGGACAGTTATTACATCCTCGTATTGTATTTCCTCTTTATTATCTTCATATAATGGCACACAAAGGCAAGTGAAAATTTGAGCTCCTAAATAGATGAGGTAACCTTCTTCCTTTTCTCTGTTTCTCTCCTTATGGTGTTCTATTAGTAGTTTGCATTTGTCTTTAGTTTAAAAAAGAAAAATAAAATGAAAAGAAAAATTGACTTCAAACTGGTTGTGAAAACTCCTCCGATGATGACATTTAAGGGGCGATGAATTGCTTGTTGGTTGTGCAGTTTGTGAGGAACGAGATTAAATTTGGGGTTAATTCTTGTGAATTGATTGCATAATGTTTTGATTGTTTGGTTATGTATGCTTGCACGTTTGCCTCTGAGAATTGTTGTGATGTGAAATGTTTGAACCTTGATTGTTGGCCAACCTTTTGAGCTAGCGTTTAGACTATGGTGAAAGAACTAGTGGGACTTTTGAGCTTATAATGATTATTCATTCTACATGGTCTAAGACCTACTTTAAACCTCTTATGTGTGCATTTCTAGAACTTGATTTAGCTCTCTTTTAAATCACATTTGGCATGTGCATGATGTTGAAATGATTAAGGCATTCTTTTGATTTATAAACTACATGAGCTGAAAGCCACCATGTTTAACTAATACTTGTTGCTAGCCCTTTTGAGCTTTTCCCTGTCATTTGGTTCACCCATGTTTGCTCAACCTATGGCCTGAAATGATCGATCCTACTCTAAGCCAAGTTAGTAGAGCAACTTTGTGAGCTATGTTGGTCGGCAAGATTGTTTATTGGTGCTTCTTAGAGTGCTTACGTAAGATTGTTGTTCCTTAGTGGGATCAAGAGTTAAAACCAACCTTAACCTTTGCCATTCAATTCTTTACTTGTTTGAAAAAAAAGAAGAAAAACCAAAAAAAAAAAAACAAAAGAAAGCGAGGAAAGAAAAGAAAAAAAAGAAAGATGAAAATAAAATGTTTTGACATAAGAAATTTTCAATAATCGTTTCAACCCTTTTTCCTTAGTACTCACTTGAAAGGTTAGTGACAATGATCTTGCGACAACGAAGAGTTTGCACTGATTGCTCACTACTTAGTTGAATAGCTCCTTTTTACCTGAATCTTTCCCTCTTTACTTCTAACCCTAACCTCACTACAGTCCTTAAAAAGCCCTTATGATTGACATTTGTGTACATGAACCCAGAGGTGGAGAACTGATAGGCCTGTAAGTGCACGGAGGCATTGTAGTAAATCAAGGTCGATCCCACATAGACTAGGTTGATCTATTAGGCTATATTCCCTCAAGATATGCTAAGCAAGTCCAAGTTTAAGGTTGAAATCTTAATAATAAACTATCTAATATAATGGATAAAAGTCAAGGAAATAAACAAATCAAGGAATTTTCCAATCCAAAATATCAAACAAACACTTTTTCCTCTAATGGTTGTTTCAAAACCAATAATCAAAGTTTCACAACTCTCTTTCAAGGTGAATTGAAATATCTAAATCTAATCAATTACCATTTCTCAAGAGCTCTCGATTCCTTTAGGTTCATTAAGCATGCGTTTATTAAATCAATAGTTTCTCAATCGATGTGACTTTCTTGAGACTCCACACAATCAAGTCAACTCCTAGGATTCGGTATTAGACTTCACCTCTCAGTTCATCACCCAATACCCACAACATGCAAGCAAGCGATCAAGTTTCTCACAAGGTAATAAGCATCTAGGATTCGATAAAATAATCCAACAAATGGAAAAGCACCAAAGTTAACAGTGCAAGATTAGGAAATAAATTAGAATTTGCATGAATCCAAGATCAAAAATACAAATCTAAATCAAAATTGCAAAACTGAATTCTGAAATAAGGGGAGAAAAAGAAAGGAAGAGAGAAAACTTGCTCAATCAAAAATCGTGCTCGAATCTATCGATCGCAAACCCGACATGGAATCCTTATAAGATATCATTTCGATCCTGTGTCTCTCCCCCTATCTAATCTAAACTAATCTCTAGAGGTGGATGAGATGATGAGTAATGGAATGGGAAGTTGAATGCCTTCTTTCAGCTGAAAAACATCACTTTTAAATAGCAAATGGAGCATCCTCAGCCGCACAATAGAGGAAGATAAAGAGATTAGTAGTTATAGGCTCACCATAGGCATGGCAGCCACCACTGGCAGACCGTGGTGCTTGCTGGATTCGAAATCTTCTACTCTTTTCTTGCTCAAGGCATGGCAACCAAGGGACATCTGTGGGGAGTCAACATACACTCAAATAAGGGTCAAATGCTAGGTCAAAATGGTCCAAATTCCTGTAAATATCATCAAAAAACCATAGCCAAGTATAAAACGAGAATAGCAATATAAATCATGACATAAAGCTCATATATTCCTTAAAAAAAGTGCTACAAAACATTCTCAAAATGATGTATACGAAAGCACTTATCAAACTCTCCTATGCTTGAACCGCTACTTGTCCTTAAGTAAACATTAGATAAAA
>NCQV01100507.1:2706-18559 GCA_002740545.1 Lophocereus schottii
AAGTTGGGGTTGGAAATAACCGAAAATAATAGCTTCCATTCTGAAAACAATAGTAAAATGAAATAGAAGACATATCACAATTAGTTTCAAGTAATTTCCGTTGGTTAACATTTTCACTTTCTTGAAAACGTTATAATAGATCTACTAATTTCTTTTCCATACTATACAATATATGATTATAGAAATGAAATTCAAATAGTGTGATTGTAGTAATATTATGCCAAAAATATGAAAACCATTTTATTTCTTTTGTTTAAAATGATAGTGTTAGTGCATAAACTTCCTATCTATCTATTGTATTGATGTGAAATCAATTTAGTTGCTAATTTTGTGATGCCTTTCTAGTATTACTGTCTTTTTAGTGAGTTTTGAGAGTAATTCTTTAAAGCCAATTTGTCTTAAGTTTAAAATCAGTGATAAATGGTAAGGGGCAGTTAAGAAAGATATATTTTTTTACAAAGGTAAATAGGAAAGAATAATAAGGTTAGACGCTTCTTCTCGCAAGACTGCATCCGGCTACATCATCTGCCATAATTGATCAAAGCACTATTGAGATATACAAATCATACGAGAATGAATTAGTAATAGAATGCCCAAATTTAGAGAGCCAATATGTCATCATGTTTGCCTCTCTAAACACCTAATTTGCTAAAATGTGTACACCCATAGCTTTTCATGTGAGAATATCCACAATGATACCATGGATCTACCAAGGAATCTTTATATTCCCTTACAACGACTAAATGACAATTTTATTGTCACCTTCAACAATAATATTGTGATAACCTGCTTGGACTACTGCATAAAGTCCATCACGCATAGCCCACACCTCTACAATTAAGATGGAGGCAGTACCATAGTCAGCTAAGCTTGCTTTGAGTAACCTTCCAGTCCAATCTCAAAGGATACACCACCCTATCGCTAAGGAGTTGATGGGCAATCAGCCAAAATTTAGTTTAACAAACCCACGAGGAGGAGAGTTCCACCTTACAAAGTGAATAGAGGTGGAAGGGAAGAGATGAAACCCCCTACAAAATGTTTCAGTGACATGCAAGAATGGATTCTCCATTCTGTATTAGCTTTTTTGCCTTTATTAAGCAAGCAAGAGGATTGAAAACTTTGTTTTTGAATACTATTGTATTCATTCCTTTCCAGATTCTCCATAACAAAAATAAAAATTTTATTTGATTATTGGATTACGTGAGGAGTGAATCCTATCCAGGCTATGTTACATGTCCGGACAACTAGCCAGCGAGACATTAAATGGGAGGCATTGGTGTTTATTAGCCATTTCCCATACTTTTTTAGCCATTGAGCAATCCTTGAACAAATGTTCTTCAAATTCAATGTCTCCTTGGCAGAGTGGGCAAACTAAGTCAATGCTAATCCCTCTTTGCAAGAGGGTATCCCAGATTGGTAATGCTCTATGGCATAATTGCCATAGAAATATTTCAATTTTACGCACAGTATCAATTTTTCAAATCTAACTGAATGACCATTCTGGCAGTTGTTGACTATGACTACCATGAGCTATCCATGTGGTTGATTTTGTAGAAAATTCACCAAAATTATTCATTACCTAACATAAAAAGTCTATTGCTTACATTCATAAAAGTGGGAATTGTTCGTGCCAAAAATATGTTATTTTTATGATACTTTTATACTTGATTTATGCTCGTTACAATTGTTATTATTAGGTTTTTATTTGATTTTATTTTATTTTGTAGGTTTTGAATAAGTGTGGAAAAATGCAAGGAAATGCGGAAAAAAGATGACGGAAATGTCGGGAATGAAAAACTGGGCCAAATGAACTCGAACCCAACCCAAAAGCCCGTTTGTTTAGCCCAAGAAAAAAATATAATAAAACCTAATTCTCCGCCAGCCCTCACGTGCACAGCACATGACTCGTGTAACCCCTTAATCTTTTCTCATTTTCTCTATCTTCTTTTTGGTCCCCAACCCCCCGAAAGAAACCCATAACCCTGACCCCTTACACCATCTTCTCACCTTCATCCTCATCTCTTCTCTCTCTCTCGAACGCATCTCTTTCTCTCTCTTGAACTCACAACACCGTACGACCATCACAATTGATGCTCCTTGAACCATAGTTGTCCCTCATCTCCACCATCCACGTCTGGATGAAATCGACAGTGAAGGAGTGAGAAGGGCTTGGTATAAATCGAAGCCAGCGACGCTGGGAATTTATGTAATTTTAGGGTTTTAGGTAAGGTCTAATTTCAGCTTTAGGTTAGTTTTAGTTTTAATTTTGTTTCCATTCAAGTTATTTGAATTTTATGGTAAATTTTGATTTTAGGTTGTGATGTTAGAATGGATTTTGGTTTTTGAATTTCATGTAATACTATTACAATTTTGAGTTTCCTAGTAGTAATTCACAAATTTAGTTTCATTTTACAAGAATTGAATGTTGGTATGGTTGAATTTTGGTGGCAACCCCCCTTCCCTATTCGGTTTATGTGCTACTGGGCTGACTCTGATGTTTAACGGTGAGAGGCAAGGTTAAGGTTGGTCTGGGGGCGTTGGCTGTCTTTAAATTTCTCCCCCGTGCCGAGTTCAGACGTGCCCTGTCTTGTGTTTGCTGTTTACTCCTTTACTTCTCTTTTAATTGTTTCAAAGCCCTGTTTAGAAGATAAGTAGCTTAATGTGGTTGTTAAATGGTACAGTTGATCACCTTGGTTTGAACTAGCTTGAATTGTTAGTGTTATCAGTGCGTAGGTTAGATTATTAGGTATGATTAATGGTTGGTTTTGATTGTGTTGATAGTATGGTTTCGGTTTTATAGATGGAATGTGATGGTTGTGATGATTCAGTTTCATGGTTGGTTTTGATTGTGGCCAATGAAATGGTGTGCACTGAGTGATAAATGGTTTGAATGGTTTGCATAGTTTGCTTGAATGATATAGTGGTTCTTTAGCTTGCTTAGTTTGCTTGAATGGGATCTAATGGTTTGTTTAGCTTCACTAATGTTGAATGAAGGTTTTCTTAGTTTAACTTCATTAATATTGAATTATTATGATGGTTTGTTTGGTTGATTGAATGCTAATCTAAATTTAGTAAGTTGAATTAGTTGATTTAGTAGTTGGTTGATTAGTTGGTGTGAGTAGTTTAGTGATTTAGTTTAAACGGTTTCGTTGATTACTTAGGTTTTGAATAGTTTTGATTGTTCAAGGGTTTTGGTTTGGTTTGGTTGGTTGAACGTGTTTAGTAGCTTGGTTGATTACTTAGGTTTTATAATAGTTATTTCTTCAAAATTACTGGCTTAGTTCTTCTTGTTGAGGTCCTATTAATCGCTTAGTTGAAATTTTCTAGTCAAGTATTTCCTCAGGTTTAGGTAGTGTTAGTTTTAGAAATTTCAATGATCTAAATCTTTTCCGTCGTCTACGAGGACACGACCCTCAAGTACTACAGTGAAAGTTGTACGCTTGCGGCTTTTTGTTCATCACTCAATATCCCTACAAGTTTTTGGCGCCATTGCCGAGGATAACGGTATGAGATTAGGTCATATTTTTATTTTCTTAGCTCCTTTCTTATTCGTTGCTTTGATTTGTCTATTTTGTTATTAGTTGTGATTTGGTTTGTCAGTTGTGATTTGTTTAAATTGATTTGTTTTGTTCATTTCGTCATTTTATTATTAGGTTACCTAGATCTCGTTTTAGTTTCTGTATTTTAGTATCGATTCTTACTTAGTCATTTCGTTTTACTTAGTCATTTTGTTTAGTTGATTTGATTTGTTTAGTTGATACTTACTTAGTCATTTCTTACTTAGTCAATTCATAACTTTATCTTGACATCGATTCTTACTTTCTTGATTTTGGCATCGTTTTACTTAGTTTAGTCACGTCGTGCAAAAATTCAAAAATCCAAAAAAATTAGAAAAACCGAAAATGCAAAAAAAATAAGAAAAACTTCAAAATACTAAAAAATGAAAAAGCTTGAAATTGAAAAAAAAATTGGAAAAACTTAAAAACCACACAAAAAAAAATTTTAAAAATCCAAAAACCCACAAAAATTGAAAATTAGAAAACCAATAAAAATTGAAAAATTCTAAAAACTTTAAAAACTTCAAATGCCAGTTTTTCATTTCCCGCAATATGAGCATGAACCTTTCTGGCGTTATCTTTCAAGGCTTAATGATTATTGTGCTCAACTAAAACATAATTTTGAAAAATGAAAAATTTGTGAGGTCATTGCTATGGGTCTAAATGCTGAGTCGAGGTGTTATGTTAAATCAATTTGCCCTGGAGGTTTAATAGAATTATTATCTAAAACTCAAAATGAGGTTTCGGATTTCTTTGAAAAATTGGCTTGGGAAACCTATGTGTTTGAATAGGCTAACGAGACTTTTAGATACCCCACTCATGGAGGGTATGATTTTCAGGCTAATTCTTACCCTTCAGGCCACTTTGTGAATTCATATGACCCACCTTATTATTGTGTGCCTCCTGTTTTGTGCGATTTTTGTGAATCATGATGCTTATACTTATCCTTTTCGTGCTTATGTTGATGCTACATGTGTAAGTTTTGAAAAGAAGATTAATGATATGACTGATCAAATGATAGAGATTATGAAAGTGAGAATTGCTGCTTGTTCTCCATGTTTTAATCAAAATAGGGAGACTTATAGAGAGCCTGATTCTAGTTTAGGATCTCCTCAACCTAATTTCTGCTAGGCCTGATTTGAATGAACATATGTGTTTGCCTAATCTGGAACAAGAGAGTGACCTCCCTACGTCTCTATCAACACACCTTGCACCCTGCACTAGATCACCCAAAGAAGTCACTGAAGATATCTTAGTTTATGTCCACTTACCCACAACTTTGAACAACTTTTGTGAATTTGAGGTGGGTGAACAATCTGATACTGTTAGTGAGTCAAAAATAAGCATCACACCTAAAGTTGAGCCTCATAATTTAGATAAGTCACAAGAAGTTATTTCACAGGTGTTATGTGATGAGGTAACTAAACTCACTATTTTAAACTTTGTTGATGATATTCATTATGCAGAATATGAATCTTTTTCATATGGATTTGATGTTGCTAAAAGTCTTGATGTGGGTTTTCATGTTAAGTATGAATCATTCACTTTTGATCCCATCATTCCTGCCCTTCTGTTTCAATTAGATGATAATATTCTGTATGTAAAATATGAATCTTTTTCTGGTGAGTTTGATATTCATGGAAGTTCTGATGATGGTTTTTATGCTGATTATGAGTCCTTCTCTTTTGATCCCATCCAAACTGACTTCCTTTTTGAATATTGCAAGTCTGAATTTGTTGAGTCAGAGATCATTGCCACTACGAATTTTGCCATAGACCAAACTTATGCGCATATTGGATTTAATAGACTTGTGAAATTTACACCCCCTATTTTGCCTAGTTTGTTCGTCTGTGTTGGTATAGTTTCTAGGCCAATGACCTCAATGCTGACTTGTTCTGAGTATGTTCATTTCATTTCTGAATGGGTCCAACTGTTTGATAAGTTGAAGCGGACCCTTACCTATGCTTTATTGGCTAAGTGGATGTACTCTTTCTGGCTCCAACTCACTACTTTTCACTGTTGCTATATTATTGAGAGTTGGGCTTCTTTGTTTGATAAGTTGTTACGTGCCTTGGCAAGTTTTGATTTAAATTGCAGTTTTCAGGTTAATATGGAGTGGTTGATGCTTCATAAGGCTCATGTTGCATCATTTTCGTGAGGCAAAGTTTGGGTACAACCTGCATCCAACCTGGTATGATCATTCCACCCTCTCTTCTTCTCTTTTTCATTTCTTTTTTTTCTTTTTTGTACTTAGTTGTGGATATTTAGAACTATAAATTGTGATGGGTGATCTATCTTGAGGAGCAATTTGGGATATATTGAGCCATGTGGGCTATGATTACCCTAGGTTGTGTTATGATTTTATGAATATTGTTAGTTGTGGATATCTGGGGTTGTTTTTATGTTTCACTTTGTTCTGTTTCTTTAGTTTGGTGAGTTTTGGTTTTTCTTTGGTTTAGTTTTTGTTTAATAGTTTCCTTTTGTTCCCTTTTTGGTGTTTTAGTGACTTTGTTTTGGTCTTTCATTTTGTTTTTCTTTTCTTTTGCCTTTTGTCTCATTTTAGGTTTCCTTTGTTTAGTTTGGGATTTAGTAGGTCCTTGGCTTTGGTTTTGAGTTTATTTCAGTGAATATGTGTGTTTTGGTCTAGTTTTGATTTGTTTTGTTTGGTTTTGGTCTTTGTTTGTTTTAATTTAGAATGTGTTTTGTTTTGCTCTCTTTGGTCATTGGCGATTTTGATTTTTGTTTTTTTGTAAATATGTTTGTTTGCTTTGGTTTTAGTTTTGATTTTTAATTGTCATTTTGGTGATTTTGTGTTTGGTTTTGTTTGTGATTTTTATTTGTGTCCTAGTTTGTATATATTCGTGGTTTCATGTGGTTTTATGGTTGTATAGCTAACGTGATCTCTTTTTAGTGCCTTAATTCCCACAATGAGGACATTGTAAAGTTTTGGTGTGGGAGTGAGGTGCCTTTTTTTGAAAATTTTTGAAAAAATCCAAAAAAAATTTTGTTTTGTTTTTGGGAATGTTTCTACACTTTTTTATTAGCTTGACTCTCATGTGCCTTGGTTATTAGCTTGTATATAAATAGGATGTGCATGATAGGTCTCCAACCTCCGCGTGACATTCTAAGCCCTAATTCTAACTCCAGTGTTCAATATAGATTGTGTAATCCAGTCCTTGTTTATTCCTTCATTATCATCTTTAGGTCTTAGGCTTCCATGAATGGTTCTCCCTCTAGTTTCTGACACGATTAGTTTGGAAAAAAAAAAAAGTGAAAAAGGGTGTATTATGAATAAAGAAGAAAAAGAAAGAGAAGAAAAGGAGTTGGAATAAAACTTGGAATGCCAAGTATCCTTTTGAAGCATGAGCTACTGGGCGTTATCCTTTGAGGCTCATGCTACTGGGTGTTACCCTTTGAGGCAATATTGCTACTGGGAAAGCTTGCTTCCAAAGTTAGTATGATAATAATATAGTTGTGTCAGTCAAGTGGGATTGAGTCTAATTCTGGTAAATCTAAGCCCTGGGATGATGATACACTTGCACACGAGCACGGGGATGGATTCCGAATCTTGATGTATAGTGGGGTGAAGAATTAGCACTGACGTCATTTAGAAGGTAGAGGGTTTTGAAGTACATTTAGTACATATGCAGGTCAATAACTTGGTTACATGGGCGATTTAGTTGATTAGAACGAGTGCATATTTTTCCCCAATTCTATACATATTAGTTTTGATAAAAATCAAAGAGATTTTCTTTTATTTTTGGAATAATTTTTGTGGGTAGCTTACCTGAAAACCCTCACGAGACCTCACTCGTCCACTGCGGAGACCAACGGGTTTAAAAGGCTTGCTGCATATGCTAAATGCAACTGCGATTCCTACGAAAGTGAGTTTGGATTTTGTTTTTCTTATTTTCTATCTCTTTTGGGTAGTTTATCTATTTTACTCAAGGACGAGCAAAATCTTGATGTAGGGGTATTTGTTCGTGCCAAAAATGTGTTATTTTTACGATACTTTTATACTTGATTTATGATCGTTATAATTTTTATTATTAGGTTTTTATTTGATTTTATTTTATTTTATAGGTTTTGAATAAATGTGCAAAAATGCAAGGAAATGCGGAAAAAGGATGGCGGAAATGCCGGCAATGAAAAACTAGGCCAAATAGACTTGAACCCAATCCAAAAGCCCGTTTATTTAGCCTAAGCAAAAAATATATAATAAAACCTAATTCCCCCTAGCCCTTATGTGCACAGCACGTGACTCGTATAACCTCCCTTAATCTTTTCTCATTTTGTATTTCTTCATTTCGGTTCCCAACCCCCTGAACCCCGATCCGTCACACCATCTTCTCACCTTCATCCTCATCTCTTCTCTCTCTCTAACGTATCTCTTTCTCTCTCTTGAACTCACAACACCGTACCACCATCACCATCGACACTCCTTGAACTGTTAGCACACCACCATAGCTGTTCCTCATCTCCACCATCCATGTCTAGGCAAAATTGATGGTGAAGCAGTGAGGAGGGCTCGGTATAAATTGAAGGCAGCAACGCGGGGAATTTTAGGTAATTTTAGGGTTTTAGGTTAGGTCTAATTTCAACTTTAAGTTAGTTGTAGTTTTAATTTTGTTTCCATTCAAGTTATTCGAATTTTATAGTAAATTTCGATTTTAGGTTGTGATGTTAGAATGGATTTTGGGTTTCGAACTCCAAGTAATACGGCTACAATTTTGAGTTTCCCAGTAGTAATTCACGAATTTAGTTTGATTTTGCAAGAATTGAATGTTGGTATGGTTGAATTTTGGTGGCAACCCCCCTTCCCTGTTCGGTTTATGCGCTACTAGACTGACTCTGGTGTTCAACGGCGAAAGGCAAGGTTAAGGTTGGTCCGTGGTGAAATTTCTCCCCTGTGCCGAGTTTAGACGTGCCCTGTCTTGGGTTTGCTCTCTGTTCCTTTGCTTCTCTTTTAATTGTTTCAAAGCCCTGTTAAGAAGACGAGTAGCTTCATCTAGTTGTTGAATGGTACAGTTAATTAGCTTGGTTTGAACTAGGTTGAATTGTTAGCATTATCAGTGCATAGGTTCGATTATTAGGTATGATTAATGGTTGGTTTTGATTGTGTTGATAGTATGGTTTCAGTTTCATGGATGGAATATGATGGTTGTGATGATTCGGTTTCATGGTTGGTTTTGATTGTGGCTGATGGAATGGTATGGACTGAGTGATAAATGGTTTGAATGGTTTGCTTGGTTTGCTTGAACAATATAGTGGTTGTTTAGCTTGCTTTGTTTGCTTGAATAGGATCTGATGGTTTGTTTAGCTTCACTAATGTTGAATGAAGGTTTGCTTAGTTTAACTTCATTAATGTTGAATGATTATGATGGTTTGTTTGGTTGATTGAATGCTAATCTGAATTTAGTTAAGTTGAATTAGTTAATTTAGTAGTTGGTAGATTAGTTGATGTGAGTAGTTTACTGGTTTAGTTTAAATGGTTTTGTTGATTACTTAGGTTTTGAATGGTTTTGATTGTTCGAAGGTTTTGGTTTGGTTTGGTTGGTTGAACGACATGGTTGATTACTTAGATTTTATAATGGTTATTTCCTCAAAATTACTGGCTTGGTTCTTCTTATTGAGGTCCTAATAATCGCTTAGTTGAAATTTTCTAGCCAAGTATTTCCTTAGGTTTAGGTAATGTTAGTTTTAGAAATTTCAATGACTTAAATTTTTTCCATCGTCCCCGAGGACACGACCCTCAAGTACTGCAGCGAAAGCTATACACTTGCAGCTTTTTGTTCATCACTCAAAATATCCCTACAGGAATTCCCTTAATTTTGAGGACAAGTAGGTGGTTATTAAGGACCTAATTGAGAAGTGACATATTCCATTATAATTTATTTATAATAAAAGCATTGACTTTTGCCCTTGGTTGGGGTATACTTTCTCCGTTAAGTTCAATATCAATTAGATTTCTATTTTCTACCCAATTGTCATTCCAAAAAGAGATTTGTTCACCATTTCCAACTTTACATATAATTTCTAGTTTGAGTAGAGCTTGACTTCTCAAGATGCCATTCTATGCTAGTGACTACATTGAACTCTATTACAAGTAAAAAAAAAATTACAATCCTGGAGATACTTAGATGTTATAGCTCGCACCCATAGGCTCGGGCTCTCAGTGAGAATTTTTCATGCCAATTTGCATTGGAAAGCTTTCTCAGTAGCCTCTATTTTACGTAGCCGATGTCCTCCTGCACTTTTAGGCAGACAAATCTTATCCCAAGCTATCATTGGTAGCCCTTTCTCAATGTGAGATTTGTTCTATAAAAAATCTCTATTACATTAATCCATGAAACTGGTTGTTTTCTTAGGTAACTAGAAACATTGCATTGTATGAGCTGGTAATGATTCAAGGTGAGACTTAATGAACACTGATATGCCTGCTTTGGATAAGCAGTTGGCCTTCCAGCCTCTTAGTTTTGTCGTTGCTCTATTACTAATTTCTTAAAAGGGAACATTCGAAGTATGCCCTTGGAAGATTGGACAACCCAAATAATTGCCTAAAGATTCTCTTCGATGGATATTAAAGACAGTAGTTACTAATTGCTTTTGGACAGACGAGGCATTATGAGAGAAAGTCATGGCATATTTATGGTAGTTGATCAACTCCCCTGTTGTAGTGCAGGAATAATCTAGTACAGATTTTAGCTTATTACATGCTTTTGAGTTAGCTTTACAAAAAAGCATGCAACCACCCGCAAAGAGTAGACAAGGAATTTTAATACCCTTCGGGCTTAATTTAATTCTTATTTGCTAGAATTAGCTTTTAAATAGAGTATATGATTAAGTGCTTCTATACACAAAATGAAGACATAAGGAGAAAGTGGGTCGCCTTGTCAAATCCCTCTCATGGGTTTAATTAACCCAGTTGCTTCATCATTAACAATTAGTGAATATGAAACTGATGATATACATTCTTTAATCCATGCATTCTATGTTGCATGAAAACCCATTTCTTAGAGCACTTTGATGACAAAATCCTATTCGATTATGCCATATGCTTTTTCAATATCCAATTTGATAGTTGTCCAAGCCATCTTGGTTTTCAAGTTTCTAAATTTATGCATAATTTCATATGTAAGCATAATGTTGTCATGTATTGATCTACCCAGTATGTATAAAGGTACTTTGGAATGGTGAGATTAATTTGTCAAGAAAAGGTCTCAGCGTACTAACTAGTATTTTGGAAATGACTTTTTAAATAGTAGAGCACGGACTAATGGGTCTGTAATGGCTTGTCTGTCCAAGGTTAGGCACTTTGGGAATAAGAGCTATGAAGCATGAATAATTTTCATCGATATCTTTCCATTGGTAAAGAATTCAATAACACTATCAAAGAGGTCATTTTTAATAATATGCCAATGATTTTTGAAGAATCATACACCAAAGCCATCAGGTCCTAGTGTTTTATTTGAGTCTGTTCAACAAGAGCAGCTTTTACTTCCTTCAAGTTTGGCAATTTAATGAGATCTAGGTTATCAAGATCTGATAGAATTTTACATAAACCTAACTCGGGAGTAATTCTACTCATGCCATGAGCCGATTTAAATCTATGGGCATAGTCTGAAATGAATTTGTTGGTGATCATTTTTGATCATCAATCCAAATATCACATTCATCTTTGATCTTCATTATCGATTTTGTCTTGCCCCTAGAATTAGCTCTAGATTGGAAAATCTAGACTTTCTACCCCTATTCACTGGACAATCCTTCCTAGCCATTTTTTCCCGGTATTTTTGGTTAAAAAGGAGAAGCTTCTCTCTCCGTTTGAGGAGTCAATGCAACCATGCATTAAGTCTATGGATCATGTAGAAGTTTCCCTTCCACATAATCAATTTTACAAGTGTCTTTTGCCAATTTGTTGTAAGTATTGCTTAGAAGTTTTTTGGTTCCCTCCTTCATCTCAATTTTGACATTTTTCAGTTTTTGCATAGCTTTACATGCTTTAACAATTATAGTATTGACATTTTGGTAATTACACCAAAAATTCTGGAATCTAAGTGGGAATGCCTTGGTTCATGAATGTTGAAAGGTGTTGGACATCATAATGGTGCAATGATTTGAACATGTAAAACTTCCATGGACTTCATGGGCATTTGGATACAAGGAAGCCCAGTCATTTCTAACAACAGGTCAATCTAGTTATTCATAAACCAATCATGTGTGTACCTTTTTTCCAATGTAAAAAAATAATGTGACACTTGCAAAGTCTCCGCATTAATATAAGAAAGGAATCCGTTAAGGGGTTAGCATCTATCAGAATATGGGCCTGTCCCCCCCCCCAAAAAACTTTGTCATTCGAACAAGCCAGCTCGTTAAAGTCTCCTACAAGACACCAAGGGATATTAATAATACTGTTCATTTGGGAAAGATGTTTTCAAAAATTATCCTTGTCCCTATTTTGATCTAGAGCATAAACACCAGAAATAATAGAGTTCTGTGCTTTTTCTGGGTCATGAACTAGCATATGAATCTCACTTTGTTCCTTAATTAAGGTCCACGCATGGATGTTACCATTATTCCAAAGTACTGCAAGGCCTCCTGAGCGGTTACTTAGGAGGACGTATTCAAAATGTTCGTAGCCCAATAGCGGGAAAATTCTTTACATATTAGTTTCATTAACCATAGTTTCCAATAGAAAAACAATACCAGCTTTGTGAGTGCTTGTTAGGAATTTAATTTCCTAAGTAGCCTACGTTTTCTTAACTCCTTGTGTGTTCCAATGTATGATTTTCATATTAATACAAACATAGGAAGATTCCCTTTACTAGGGATATGGTCATAGAATAGCTAATGTAAATCAATTGCATACAATCCAACCTACTAAGCATAAAAACTTAAAAAGGACTGTATGCTTTAAGATTCAAAATACTAATCCCGAAGAATTTTTGTAGAATAGCCTTGGAGGGCAAGGTTGAGATAAAATAGGTGAACTCACTTCCTTGCCATAAGCAAATCAACATAAACCATTCATGAACAATAATCACTCCCGAAGCAAGGTTGCTTGCAAGAGGGTCATTAATCATGATTATGGTTGCGCAAATAGGGGACTCCCATGATAATGCAATTGGAACTGCTCCCAATGTTTGACTTATAGAATTTGAGTGCTTAAGGGAATAAGGGAACAATATATAGGCACAGAAAAATTACTTTTATGATGCATTGGTTTCTGAAAATTGCAACATAACACAAAAAATTATCTAGGCCGGAGGGCATTCTGAGTGAAGGCCTTGGAAATGCAAGAGAAATTCATCTCTTCTTGCATTTCTCTCACAATAACAGAATAGCAAACAGTAAAGCCATCATGCTGGGATTAAGATCAGATAATAGTACCTCAAATATATTAATGAGAGGAATGGCTTGCTTAAGATAAACATATGATACCAGGCAAAAGGAAAAAAACCTTAAATTAGTGTAGATAGGGTTCAATAACTGTACAACATTTTTCAACTGAATTTAAGGGCCACAAGTGTATAGCTTTCGCTATAGTACTAAAAGGTCATTTCCTCAGGGATGACGGATAGAATTAGGCCACTAACTACAGAAATAAAGTAATCTATTATCATTCTAAATTTATTAAAACAATAAACAACTACTGCTAAATAGATCTACTTCTAAATAATCCCCAACTATTCACATACTCTAATAAGATCTAAATGATCTTTAAACTAGATAAAATACCAAAACCAAACTCAACCACATTATCTCAACTAACAACCAATAATATGACACTAGGCAAGCTATAATATAGGGATTTTTAATCAAAATCAAGATTGACATAATGAGAACCCAAACTAACCCTCATAAAACTAGAAATATGAATGAGCATCATAATCTGATAAAACTGGAAACAATAGGAGAAAACAAAGTCATAATCAAGCATTGAAACTAAAATTCAAAACAAAGCTAAATAGGGTAGGGAAAAAGAAGTAGAACGAAATAAAGGGTGAAGAATAGCAGGGCATCACAGCCTCTAGGCTTTGACCAGCCTTAACTCCAACTCAACTCAAACTTCAAACCCACCTCTATCAACGGAGGTTCAAACTCATGTTTTTCATATTTAAAAACCCAGAACAGAGCATAGCAGGGACATACCCACATAAACACTAAAACTAAAAGCTACCTCCCTAAATGGAAGATAGAATGGATAACTCCAATCTAAGAGAAATAGCAAAGGAAGAACAAGGGCGGGGGATTGAAATGAACCCAGAACAAAGTCAAAGACAAGGTTCACACTCACACAAAAATGGAGGAATCACCATGAACCCAACATTCGAGCTTAGAGAGCATAAAAATAGGGGAAATATAGCTAGCAAAATCAGATCATCAAGCAAGCAAATCCAAGCCCTAAATTATGAATTCCATTATAAACTAATGAACTACAATCAAATGTTTAAAGGTTTGAATCCAAAATATAAGAAATCAAAAACTCAGAAATGGATTTGAAATTGAAAACCAAAACAGAAAACAAAACTCAAACTCTAAAATACTAACACAGAAACTGAAACTAAAATCATAAAATTAAACCTAGATTACCTCCAATCTAGTCGCTGCCTCGTTTTATAGCCTCTTCCAGATTGTTCATGGTCTTCTAACTACGAGTTGATGTGGGCAATGGGGATGATTGATGCGCGGCCCATGAAAAGGGTATGGGATTTGGTGTACGTTGGTAGAGCACACTGATGATGGTGTGTATCGTTAGGATGCTGGTGTTCGATGGCGGTGTTTGATGGTGTTGCAGTAGATGAAGATGAAGAATATTGGAAGAGATTGGGCGTTCTATGCCGAGATAGAGAGAGAGAGAGAGAGAGAGAGAGAAGAAGAAGAAGAAGAAGAAGAAGAAGAAGAAGAAAACGGATTGGGGGTCACGTGAGGAGGCCGCGATGGGTGTTTTAGACTTTTGTTTTATTTTTATTTTTCTTTTTTTCTTGCTTTTGGGCTAGAGTAGGAAATGGGGCGAGGTTAATGGTTGGGTTCTAGATCCAATTCATCATTTTGCAACGTTGTTCTTCATGTTTTTCATACTTTTTCTGAAATTTTCATCACCTATAAAATAAAGCAAAGTCAAATAAAAATCTAAATATAATAATTATTTCAGGCATGAATTAAGTATAAAGATATAGTAAAAATATCGTATTTTTGGTGCAACAAATATCCCAACACCTAGATTTTGCTTTCCTTGAGTAAGACAGACTAAACTAACTAAAAATAAATGGAAAATAAGAAAAAGAAAATCCTAAGTCACTTTCATAGGAATTATAATTGTATTTAGCGTATGCAACAATCCCTTTAAACCCCTCGATTTCTCAAGTGGATAAGTGAGGTTTCCGGAGAATTTTCAATTGAAATACTCACAAAAATCTTTTTAAAACTAAAGGAAAATCTATTTGATTTCAAAGCATGATCATGTATACATAAAATTGGGGAAATTATGTACACGACTTAGGCAATTGCATCACCTTAGTAACCAAATCACCAAATTATATACAAATATAATGTACAGTCGAAAGATAATCTAATCACAAAATGCATTCGAACGTTCACTTTTCACCTCACACACAATATGCAATGATGTGGATACCTTAGTGCATGTGCAAATGTGTATAACCCCTTATGTATCAAGTTACTAACATTAACATGATCACCATTTCCTTGCCTAACTGACTTCTTTGCTCCATTTTTTTTCCCTCTTTTTTTTCACTTATTTCATTGCCTAAATAGATGTGTAATTAAGTAAAATAGCACATATTCAAGCCAATTAAAGATATAAAATAAAGACAGCGACTTTGAACATTGATGCTCGGGTTTTTGTACTCATGTTTATAGGTTTTTTCCTTCTTATCGCATTTTTTTTATTTCTCAAAATCTTAGAAGGCAACATCGACAAACAAAAACTTCACATGCCAACTTAAAATAAGACCCGAAGAATTGACAATAAAGTGAGTAAAATAGGCACAAAATCACACGTATGACGCGGGATTATTGTTCGTGCCAAAAATGTGTCATTTTTACGGTACTTTCACAGTTATTTTATGCTCATTATAATCGTTATGTTTAGGTTTTTATTTGATTTTATTTTGTTTTGTCGGTTTTGAATAAAATGAAAATAATTATGAAAAAATGCAAAAAATACAAGAAAAATACTGGAAATGAAGAACTGAACAGATTTGCCTCAAGCTTATCCGAATTGTTAGACCCAACATTTTTCCAGCCCAAAGAAAAGAAAAAAAAGGAAATAA
>NCQV01100519.1:4131-18410 GCA_002740545.1 Lophocereus schottii
CCCGGGTATATTTCATGTTATTTGCAAGGACAATTATATAAGTTGAACTTAGGTACCTTCAATAGTATATTCAATTTTCCAACTAGTATGGGTTTATTGAACCGATAAGTACCCCATGAATTCAACCCAAATGCATTTTGGGGCGAGCTTTCGGGGAGTGTTAGGTACATCACTAGTTCTTCCAAGTGCACACATATTAGGAACCCTTGCATTCGCATAGCTCAACATATCCTAGCTTGCTATTTCTTTACTTTTGATGATAGTCTGAATGTCCCGAGATTATTTGAGTTATATTTCCTATCTTGTATGCTTAGTGGTGTCCCGCGTGACCCCGGGTTGTTCTTGGCTTGGCAATTACGTAACTATTGTTGGCACTAAGGGTAGGATAATCATCGATGGTATTCTAACAACTATTGTTAGACTTTTTTGTATCGAGCCCAACCCTGACAGTAGGGTCTCCGAGCCCGAGCAGCTTTATCAAGCCGCTTTTGGGATTATGAACTTTTGTAAAATAAAGATTGGGCATTTGTGCTAGATCTACCCTTGGCATTGGCTTTTGGTGCATCCCAATGTTGATCGAACTGCTGTACTTCACCATGCTAACCTTTATTGTGTACCTGATGATACCAAGGTTATTCAGCCCACACCCCTTCCACCCCCTTATTCTAGTCACACCGGACCTAGCTCTTCTTTCCAACCAGCCCCCTACTGACTATGCCGACCTCTAAGCCACCCTTAGGTCCATTCAAGAGGAGAAAGTATCTCTTCTAGCATATGTTGCTTCTGAGAACACCGCTCTTTGTGACTTTGTCCAAGTGCACTACGACGAGCTCCGTAGGATGCTTGCTACCCAGACTTAATATTTCCAGGATTATATGGCTTGTTTAGAGACATGGAGAGGTTAGCATATCTCTTATGGCCACCCACTCCATCCTCCTCCTCCACCTCCTTTCTAATTGCTTTTTGTTACTCCCTTTCGCTTTTTCCACTATGTGCTCACATTGAGGGCACTGTGTAGTTCAAGCATGGGGGAGTTAGTCATTATTTGATGGCGCCTGATGTTTGATTTGGTTTGGTGTGCTCGTATGTTGTATATATTATTTGTGATAGTCTTTGCTGTTTCATTGTATGTTTTAATCTTATTTGGTTAGGAGCATCCTAGAAGTATATTTAGGTTTCTTTTCATTCTAGATTGCATTTTAGTTTTTTTATGTCTCTTTTTGTAGGTTTTGCACTTTTGTTTCCATTGTTATCAGGAGCATGCATAAAAAAACCATACAAATGTGAGAAAAGGGAAACAAATCCACCGATGATGATCTTTTTAAACTACATAGACTTCTTTGGTTTAGTTTGATTCTTTGATTTTTCCAATTGTGCATAAAAATGTTTGAGGATGAGTTTGCGAAAATGACCTTCATGTTTTGACCATATATTGATTGTGAGTTGATTACCCCATGACTCTTTACGTGAATTTTGGCACGTGCTTAGCAATGAGCTAATTATGACCCTGCTTGATGTCCCGTGAGGCTTTGAGCTTTTAGAGAATATTTATCAATTTAGTCTCATGTTTCTTTCTTGCGCGACTCTTCATTGACATCATTTCTTTAGAACTTGCCTTGATTCTCATTCAAAATCACATTTCATATATGCATTTAGATAATATGATTAAGGCATTCTTTGACTTGTTAAACCCAACGACCAAATAGCCACCTTTGTTGCATATTATATCTCTTGCTAGGCCTTTTCAGCTTATATTCGCTTTTAATGATTTGAACTCCGACTATAGCCTATGGCCAAATGATTATCTGACCCTTAAGCCAAGACTAGAAGAGCATTTCATTCTTTTGCTTCAAGTGTAATTGGGAACTAGTAAGGTATATTGAGATCTTTTTAGTGGATTTGGTTGTTTGATGAAGGGATGTGTGATCTTGTTTGATATAACGAAATCCCTTGTCTTGTTGTACAAAATCTAGAGAAGAGTTGAAATTCAAAGTTTGGCATGGACTTCGCTTGGGTAACTCTATAGAGGAAAAAAGAAGGAAAAAAAAAAGGAGGGAAAAAAGCAAAGATAACAAAAACAAAAAAGAATAAAAAAAAGAGAATAATAAAAAGAGTTTAGCCTTGTCGAGATTGTAAAAATATTTATGACTTTCAACTCTTTACCTCTTCACTTGGGGATGTATTTTTTTGTCGATGAATTATATTGGTCGAATTGTATTGGTTTGGGAGGTGTTGTGTGATGCATTCGAAGCATTTAGCTCTTAGTGTATGGCTTCCAGCTCCACATTTCCAAAACATTTATTCCCCTCTTACCTTTACCCATGGCCCCATTACAACCTTATGAAAGTCCTTATGATTGTCTTGTGCGTTTATATTTTAGTCATGGCAAATTAAAGAGCCTTGTCGAGCTTATGGTAAATTTGAGTCTACAGAATGAGAATTGAGGGAACCATCATATATATATTCAAAGACATGAGTGAGGAGTGCCACATGACTATAGTGAGGTTCTGCCGACATTGCCCGCTCTGTTTGTATTATATACTAAATGATTGTATTTGATGACTTGGGGGGATTGATTTAAATTTGACATTGTGGTATACCAAATGGTTTTCAAAAATTTAATTCCCCAGCCTATTTGCTAAATGATTTTCGCACCTTTTTAGGCTTACCATGGATCAGCTTTGCCATTAGGATACTACAAATGTCTATGCTGGGGAGGTTTAGAATAAGTTTTGGTCGTAGCATTGCTTAGGGACAAGAAACAGTTCAAGCATGAGGGAGTGTGACAAGTACTTATCGTATATATCATTTTAGTGTCATTTTGTTACATTTTTAGGAGAATTACTTGCTTTAAGTTGCCATTTATTCTCATATTCTCGTTTTATACTTAGGTATGGTTCTTTTCTATATTTTGTAGGCATTTGGATCATTTTGTACCCACATTTGGCCCTCATTTGAGTGTGTGTTGACCCTTCGTGGATGGCCATGAGATGTTATGCCCGTGGAACAAAAGAAAATAAGAAAATTTGTTTCCAGCCATGACCCCAGTTTTCTCGTGGTGTCTCGTACGAACCGTAGTTAGCAGGTGACTATGGCCTCTTCGTCTCCGTTCAACTGTGTGGCTCAAAAAGCTCGACTTCTTACTTATAAACCCGTCCTTCAGTAGCAGAAAAAGGAGAATCTTGTCATAGATACACAGTTCCTAAATTTTTAATTTTTGTAGTTAGGATTTTAGTTTGATTTTTGTGGAAGTGAGAAATCTTGAGCGAGGAAGACGATTTTGTTGGCAGGTTTCAAGAGCTTGTTGAAGGTTGTCATTGCCAAGCCATTCCCTCTCAGTTTTCGCTAAATCGTTTGGCTAATTGTTTAATTCTAAATCATGAGTGGGGTGATTTATCTTGTATAGGGATTTGTTTGTTAATGGATGCTTAGTTGGATCCTTTTTTATTTAATAGAATTGTGCCTTCTTTTTATGATTGGTTTGATTTCGTTTTATCAAGTGATAATCATGTTGTGAGTGGACTTGGCCAAATTTTGCTTGCACCCTTGAGACAATTGATTGGAGAACTGAAAAGTCAAATTTAATTATTAGACTATTTGACATAACCTAATATAATGATGACTCGAAAGAGAGATTTGCAGGTCAAGAGGATGAGAGAGTAATCAAAAATATTGATCTTAGATTAGGACAAATTAGTTTGAAAGAACATCATTGGTTTAGTTTAGGCAATTTGGTCAATTTCGAAAGAATAGACTAAATTCTAAGTAGATTGCAATTCATCAAAATTATCCAATTAGAGAAAAACACATGTTAATCGTATTGATCGAACACCTTTCTTAACTAAATAAATCCCTAGGCATTTCTCTTGATAGAATTTAGAATCAGTTAATTAGTAGTTGTTAAATCAAAATTCCTCAATTAAGTAATTGCTTAGCATTTTCTGATAGAAAGGACTCGGTAGATTACTTTGGTTTCTGAGGAAGATCGTTTAATCTATACTACGACACCCATGCTCTTGCGGACGTGTCAATAATCCTTTATAGAGTGAGCTATCATATAATGTAAAACAACTATTTCATTCTTTAATTGAATGTAAGATTATAATTGTATTTTCATTTGTTAAGGAGTATGAAAGGGGTAATCCTTCAATAAGATCTTTTTTTGTCAATTGGTTTGAAGACCGGGTAAGTAATAATGAATATAAGCATATTTTGATTAATTAATATAACTTTCTAACTTATCTTTTTTTGAAATTACAGATTTGTTGAATGCTCGTTATGAAAGTGCAAGTAAAGAACTCTTGCTATTGGCACAATGTCCGATGAATATAGTTACTTGTTATGATGATTATGTCGTGAATGGGTATGAGCTTCATGCAATAGCTCAAACCACAAACCTTAGCTCACAAAATTGTGGTGTTGTGGTTAATGGTGACCAGCAAAGTGAAGGGAAGGATTTCTTTGGGGTGCTTCTTGTGATTATTGAGTTAGAGTATATAGTAGCCATAAATATGTTATTTTCAAATCCGAGTGCTATGATGTATTTAATGAAAATGTTAGAGTTAAAAGGGAAGGTAATGGGGTGACATCTGTGGATGTGAAATGCTTTTGGAATACAAATGAGCCATATGCTTTAGCTCACCTTGTTAAGCAAGGTTATTATGTGAATGATAACATGCATAGAGATTGGCAAGTTGTAATAAAAACTAATCCTTGTAATCTCTATGACATACCTAATGAAGATGAAGAAGGAAAATCATTTTGGGATAACGATGAAACGGTTGAGGAAGCATATATCCGAAATATTAGTGATAGCAGCACCACTTTAGTCAGGGATGGTGTAGAGCCTGAGATGGTGGATCCACACATTATTACCCAAGAGTTGTTGTGCCAAAAGAAGATGGGGAAAGGACAATTAGTAGAAGATACAGATGCCTTTGATTCTAGTGGTAAAGATGAGATGCCATTATTTGGGGATGAACCTCAGGAGGAACATGACAACTTATAATTACAATCCAATCATATACACTGGTCATTTCAGTGTCTTAGTTGTTCTTAATTATCCCAGATATATTTTCTATTGATAAATAAAGGTGGAATGTGTTTAGCATAGTAGCTATAGTCATAATTAATTATTATTATTATTGTCATTTTGATTAAACATATTCATTACTTTGGTTTGGTATTCTAGAATTTTGCTCCTACTCTATCATTTACCTTTGAATTATTTAGTTGTCTTTGCAATAAGAAATATTAATGTTTTTATTTTGTGATTTAAGATAGAGATAAATTAGATATTTATATCTGGGAGCTGTGAAAAAACATGTGCTTTATCAGATTAACAAACTTATGGTTTTATTTTAGGAATATCTTAAATCCTAGTACAAATAAAAATGCAATTAGGAAAGTATTGCCATATCCAAATAATGAACTAAAACATAAAGCAATGTCAATGAATGCCCGCCTCAAAAGCACTTTGTTTTTGTGGCTTGTCATTTGAAGATAGTTCGTCTACTTAGGGATTTTCATCATCCCATATAAATCCATATTCATTTTGGCAGGGAGGCTTGTCAACCTAATTCGCTATTCCTAAATAATGTGTGGCATTTGCTAAATATGTGTCTGTAGACTAGGGAGTACATGTTATCATTCAGTATTTGCTTCGGTGAGTAAATAATATCTTAAAGCCACACTCCATTTGATTATGTAACTTTAGTACTTAATGATTTTCGAAGACGTTCGTTTATTAAATTAGCTCTTCCGCTTATCTAGAAGTGACATATGGAAAAACAATCCAAATATATAAACCAAAAATTAGATTAACAAACTGTGTTCCTCATGATCCAAGTGACTTGGAGCTAAAAAAATCTAAAGGTAAGTTCTTTTGTCATTGACATATGCATGCGTGTGTATGTATATAGTTTTGTATCTCTTTTTCCTATATATGTGTATCACATATACTTCTATATGTGTTGACAGGATAACCATGCATATCATGCTTCGAAAGTTGGGAAATATAGGAAAGTCAAAAAGGAACGTAGCAACATAGGATCGTGTTATCCTTAAGACCAATACTACAGAACAGGGAAAACAATGACAAAAAAACATTAAGGAGAACAATAGGCAGCTTCAGTAACATGGAATCCCTCTAACAACAACTACCTTAGGAGGGAACAATGACTCAAAACGAAGGCAAAGAAGGCAAGGTACCGAGGAGGATGGTGACTACATGCCATTAGAAGATGAAGGACCAGATGATGTTACTGCAGCTGCTACGAAAGCCTCTATGACTAGAATTATTACACATATTCGAAAGATAATGACAAATGCCACTAGCAGGAAAGCTAATGATGTGATGCTATCCCCTGGTTCATTGTCAAACTGAGCAATTCATTTGATATTTTCATGATTATAAATAGGTTCTTCTATTGCTTATTTTTCAGAAATTGAATTCCAATTTTTTTACCCCATAGACATAATTGATATGTTCTGTGCGAGCTCCCAGCAAGTCTGGATAGATAATGCAGCAAATTCATCTAATAGAGAAGGTAAACGTTCTCTACTGGGGTATTCTCATTATTAATTTTTTTATATTTACATAACTCAGTCAGGTCTATTTTCTAATTTTGATGTTCTTATATTTACATAATTCATGTAATTTATGTGCTACTAATACTTTTTTTAGAACCAATTGTCTAAGTAGCAACTGAAGTTCATACGACTATTACACATGTGCTGGAGAATGAACTACATATTTTTTCATGTTTGTTACATTGTCCATACTAATTGTAATCTATAATCTTATATTTGTTTTAAGTGTGAACGAAACGTCATAAAGAATTTCAAACCAAATCATTGAGGAAGACAACCAAATTAATTCACCCAATTACAGAGGTTTATTATTCCCATGTTATGTTTTTAAAATCATATTCAGTATCTTTGTTCTTATGGAGTTATTTAATTTTTACCATAGGTTCCTCATCGAAATGTGGGAAAAATGCCAAATTTGGAAAAGAAAAAAGGATGCAAATCCCGGAAAAGCTGAGGTTGAACTTCCACTAGAATTGGGGTGTGTTTTTGGTACCAATAGTGCTCAATTTCTTATAGTGGCTAGTTATTTGATGAACAGATGCACGACATTAATTGTAGAAAAGTGGGATCATATACATGTTGATAGCAAGCAAAAGTTTTTTATGAAACTGAAGGTTATGTTTACTGACTTTAACATATATACATTGTCTTCTATTAAAAAAAAAAACTAATAGTAATCATGACCAACATTTGGTATTGCATACAAGACATGTATAAGTTGGCATAGGGTTCTTATATGGACAAGGCAATAGAGTCGCAGTGGAAGATTTGGTATAGAAAATGGCGATATAACTTGAAACAGAAAGAATATGCAGACCATGAAATAGTGGTTGATTGTCATAACAACACCCCAAATGAAGTCGATCCTGATGAGTGGAAACGGTTGGTGGATTATTGGTATGGCCAAAAATTTGGGATAATGTTAAACCTACTCATGATAAAATTCAACATGTTGAGTTTATTCATTTATTTATAACTTTTGATGAACTTTATCTTGTAGCATCGAAGCAAGATTAACACCTAAAATCAGGAAAACCAGAAAATGCTAGCAAAAGCTAGCACAAAATCCATTGCTAGCACTTTTTTGGGCACGGTAGGTGAAGCTTATATGCACTAGTTGATTTAAATATTTCTAAAAGATGTATATAGTTACATTATGTGAATATGTGATATTGTCTAATGATTTTAGTTGCAAAAAGAAGAAATCATATTAGCGAGGACTAGCAAGAATCTAATTCACTTAATCAAGTGTCTGCTAAGCCTTATTATCTGCAACTCTGGGAGATCGAAAGAAAAGAAAAGATGGGGCTTGGTCTAATGAGCTTCTTGAAACAATATATAAAGACCTTCAAGAATTACACTAAAAGCAACTAGAGAAGTGCAGAAAAGATGATCTCACTCCAGAAAAGGCCTTTACTCGTATTCTTAAAGATTGAAAAGGTTCACCTCATCAAAGAGGCAGGGGACTGGGGGTTATTTCATTTACAAACTCCTAGGTTGAAGTTGTCGATAAGGCTGACCCTCAAGCCAAAATTGGTGCTTAGGCAAAAAGGTATGTTTTGGAAGAATTGAGATAGAACCATGAAACCTACGGTTCTCGTCTTCGTGCCTTGGAGGAAAGATTGCACCATACTATAAGTGCACATGTTCGTATCTAATCTCTTCGCACATTAGTATCTAGTGCATTTAGAATTGTGGTTCAAGAATAGTTAATGTTTTACTTTTTATGTCACATGGGTAGGTGCAATCAAGTAGATCTTCCCAGCATCTTTGATCCTCCTTAGAAGATCACAGCCTGCAAGTTGAAATAATTTAACTATATATATTGCTTGTTATGAAAGGCCTATAGTTTAATTCATACTTTAGGCTCTTTTTTTCTCTATATTCAAGTCATTTGAATCTACTATTATAATCTTTGATTTTTTCTTTTAGTTTGCTTAACATTGTTGTCGTTTATGCATTCTGTTTTTACTCTTTCTATGTTCCTTTAGTAGCCCCTTTACACCTTTTACAAATTTTTAAAAAGTTTAGCGCTTACAAAGTTAGATTTTTAGCATCAGCAAGTAGTATGATGATCAACTCTCAAATAATAATCAATGTTGTTTTAAGACCTTAATCTTTGCTATTGTAATTATAAGTACACTAGAGATGGATAGGCATTTTGACACTTGGGGAGACATTAAAAAAGTTGAAGAATTTTCGCATAATTTTTTATTTTTTCTTGCCATGGACACTTTTTATTTTGTTACAATTGGGATAATCACTCTTCTATGTTGTCCGAAGGTTTGGCGAGTTATTAAGGCAATCAACAGTTGTGAATATTACATTATTTTAAATACATAAATCGAAGTTCTTTTGGTATATGATTACGATTTTGCTTTTTAGTTTTGCGTTCTGCGTTATTGAAAGATTACAAAATGACTACGGTAGAATTACAAAAAAAATATTAGAAGACATAATGGTATTCGTGCAATATAATTTGCCATAATAGGGAATTCAAATTACTGGTGGTAAACTACAATTTGTTCCATTAAAGTGAAATTGCCTTAAATAACCACGTACTGTGGCAAAGTAGTACTTTCTGACAATTTCTAAATTGCCATAAATAGCTTTGTATTGCGGCAAATTAACACTTGTAGCAAATTATAACTTGTCGTAAACTATATCCATTTGTGGCAAATTAGCCATCGTGGCGATTTTTAATTTGCCGTAAAAGGCATATTATTTGTGGTAAATTTTATATTTGCCACAAGAGTCTTTTATAACAGGGTTTTGTGGCAAAATTTTAACTTGCCACAAAAAGCAACTTGTGGCAAATTTGCACTATATTGTAGCAAAAGTATATGCCACAAATGCTTGCTTTTCTCATAGTGATCTAATGCTTAATCCTTCCTAAGTTTAAAATAGTCCAGGCTTCCCAGGGTTTCAATAAGCTTATTATTCTTACTATTTTTCCATTCATTTTTATAATGACCTACTTTTCTATATGCTCAGCACTTATAGTTGTTTTTCTCGACAGGATAATAAGCGACTTCCCTAAAAATCTTTGTTTTTTAGGGCTTGGTTTGCCCCCCTTTGCTTGTTCAACCTCTTTTTCTTATAAAATTTTCTTTTTCTTCTCCTTTTAGGTTCCTTTGCTCATTAGCGAGGAGAATCCCAACTGACTAAAAACTATTTCTTCATTTTGTTTTGCTTTTGGAGATCAAGGCATTGCTTATTAACCTATTTTCTTAAATAACAGATTCTTGAACCACGGGTATGAATGACATATGCTTTTCCAAGTCATGCAATGTACTTTTTATGAATTATGGAATTTCTTGGATGTGGCAATTTGTCGTAGAACATATGAAGATTAGTTTCATTATGCCTAATTTTACAATAATATTGACCAAATTCAACAATATAGTTTTTTAGATATCTCATATCGCACAACTCTATATTATGAATCCTTCTTTGGCATTCTCTAGCTTTTTCTCCAGAATTACATTTAGCCATGATAAACTCAGTTTTGATTTCCTCACATAAATTTTTGAACATTGCAGCTAGTGTCTTCATAATTCTTAATGCATTTTTACTATCCTCATTTAATGAATCATGTAGTCAGCTACAACGCTAGAAAAACTATGTTCGATATAGTTTAGGAAATTTTCAGCAGTCCATGTAGAATTTAAAGTTAGGGAACTGTTCATGCCTCTTTTTCAATGCTCAAATGTTTCTTCTCTATTGCGAGCTCTATCAATGTTTAAGATGTATCCCGTTTCGCTATTTGTGTTAAGGCAAATCTCTTCAAAGGTTTTAGCCTTCCTTGGGATGCAACTAAAGGAAAAATTGGTTCTATATCTTATTAGAACGTGCCTAGGTCTTATAAACTGAGTATTTCTTCTTAATGTTTACCAAATTTTTCAGGCTTAGGAATAACACTATTAACTAGATCGATCTCGATTTCACCTATGTTGAGTTTTTCTCCAATCTCGTTAAGATCCTCACCAAATATCCTTTTATAATATTTTTTTATCCTGTTTCCTTCTAACTTCTTCTAAAGGTACAACATTAAGATCCTCTAGTTTAATTAGGTGCATCTGCTGATATAGTTCTTGTTCTAAATGGACATTATTTATCTCTTCATGATCATTCGATAATATATCTTATTTCTTAACTATTAGGCACATGCTTTTGTTTAATTCTTCCAGATTTTGTTCTTTGTCAAACATATTTTGCGAATCTTCTTGATTAAACTACTTGTACTCCATCATCTTCTTTTTTCTCTGCATTTTTATACAATTTTTAAAAAGATTTTTGTCCTACTTCTTTTTGGATTTTTATATCGTGCAAAGGAAATGGTTTTTGGTTTAATGGGTTTTGGAAATGATATTTATGCTGAAATGGAGTAATAGTACTTAAAGTAAATTTTTTGTATGCCTAATCTCATTAGCTAAAGAAAGATGGATTATAGATAGTTGCTTCTTAATCTCATTGACTTCAATCTTAATTTTTGCTAATTTAAATTTTAATTTTAAAAATATATTAGTGATATAGTTTAACTGAGGTGCTACTGAGGTGGTTCCTTTTACTGAGTAAACAATATGTGTCTCCAAGAAAAGCTAAAGTCAAGGCAGACGGACGGGGGAAGATGCATGTAGGATTCAAAAACACAATCTCCCCAAGCTAGGCAATTCATAGCATATCACAAGCGAGCATAACAATAAATGGTAATCCCAAATAATGCACAAGACATTTCGAAATCAGTAAAAGACGAATGTTTTTTAAAAGCTATTAGACCAGAAGCTACATATGACATTGAATGAGCCCCAAGAACACTAAAGCACAACATACAAGCGCATAGAATTCAAAAGAACCAAATGGGGTCTAGAACCTCACTTTTGGGAAATGTGGATCACTCACATTTATGTGTTTCAATTATAGCATAGGTTCACTCAAAATGAATTTCAAAGATGCAATATGCCAAAAGCTTGCAAAGACCCTTAAATTCTACACCACTAAGAGACAATGTGCATTGATGAACATCATATTTTCATAGGATTATTTGAATGTTTGTCATTTTAGGGGATTTAGATGCTTAATTGTATTATTTATGCCGATATTTCTACCATTACATTTACTTTCGCTTATTTCAAGAGTTTTTATAGATTTTGACTTTGTGAGCTAAGTTATGGGAGTAGAATGATGATTTTAATGCCTTTTAGGTCAAAGTAGATGGCAAAAAAGGCCCAAAGACACCCAACACAGACTATCTGCAGCTAGTACCACAGCTCAAAAGGTTCCAGGAGAAGCAGCTCAACAAAGGAGGAGCACTAGCTTGAGCAATGGCCACCATGTTCTATTTGTGGGGGTGTCCATAGTCCATGGTGGCCCCCTTTCCCTTTAGTCGTCTTGTTTTCTTGCGGCAGTTCGATTTCCAAGCGGTTTTTTTGACTTGGTTGTAGCATTTTCATGATAAAAGGGTTGTTTTTTTGCTCATTTCATCCCAATCATTCCAATTCCTCTCTTCAATTTTATCAAGTTAGGATTTAGATCAGATTAGAGAGAGTTGAGAGCAAGTAGAAGAGAGAGATTTGCAAGGAAGCGAAATCGAGTTTGCAATCGATGGATTCTAGCACACATTCGGACTAAGCAATTATTTCCCTTCTCTTTTCCATTCTCTATTAGATTTATTACTTTCTAGATTGATGGATTAGATTATGTAATTTACATTAAGTTGTGGTTTTAAATCTTGGGATTGATATTGAACTTGCATTTGCTCCTGTTTTTGAATTGATTGTTTAGTGCGCTTTTGAATTGTTGGGTTCATTTCATCAAGTTTTGAGTTTGAATTGCTTGTAAGAAGTTTAATCGTCTTCTTTCTTGTATTAGATATGTTGAAGTACAAAAAGGTGAAATCTGATGTCGAAATTACCAATTTCGACTTGATCATATGATATCTTGAGAGAAACTTA
The DNA here is from genome assembly GCA_002740545.1 of Lophocereus schottii. Classification (NCBI taxonomy): domain Eukaryota; kingdom Viridiplantae; phylum Streptophyta; class Magnoliopsida; order Caryophyllales; family Cactaceae; genus Lophocereus; species Lophocereus schottii. Next base: position 16,677 of record NCQV01100519.1, read on the forward strand.
TCGCTCGAGAGACATAAAATGATAATCATGTGCCTAATGAATCTAAACTAATCACAAATCCATGAGAACTATTGATTGATTTGACTTAGGTTTTTACTCCGCCTTGAAAGAGGGCTATGAACACCTTAATTATTTGCCCCGAAATTACCTAATGAAGGGGAAAGTGCTTGATCTACTCTTGAACTGGGTAACTGCCTAGTTGACTTAATTCCTTGATTATTTGTCTGTTAGATTGTAAAATAGATTAGTTTAGTTTAAATCTCAAATTTTGATTCGCTTGGCCTATCGTAACGGTATAAGGCGTAAAGATCAACCTAGTCTATGTAGGAGATGACCTTGATTTGTTACAATGCCAACGTACGCTTGCAGCCCTATCAAGTTTTTAGCATGATTGCCGGGGGCTCGAGTTAAACACTGGGTTCTTTTCTTAATGGGTTTGACTAGCTATTTTGTTTTTCTTCGAAGAAGAGAAAAACCCAAAAAAAACTTAAAAATTGAAAAAATTCTAAGAAAAACTGGGGAAAAAAAACAATGACAATTTTTCACTTCCCCCAATTCGGGCATGAAGGTTTTGGAGGTATTTTAAATGAATAAATATCTTTCTTGCTCAATGTCATTATTGTGTGGGTAAATGGGAAATTTTAGACATTATTGATGAGGGGGCGAATAGTGAAACTCGTGCTCTTTTAGATTATTAGGGTTTTTATGGTAAAAGTGTTGATGCAGCATGGTGTTTGCTTGATTGAATTGCTTAGGATTCATTTGAGTTTTAAAATGCTAGTTGTGTTGTGGGATGTTCTTTCCCTTATCCTTGTCCATTATATGCTCGATCTTATTATACCTCTTTTGGATGTGATTTGTGTAATTTTTCTCACCATGATATAAATTCATGTCCTTATTATGGATGATATGCTTAACCTAACTTTACATCAACCAAGGACAATACTAATGTTGTCCTAACCTTACCTGATTTATCCTTTCCTTTATCTTAGTGTATACGGCTCGAGGCAGGTAAGCATTTTGGAGGAGTTGCTAGGCTTAGTGTTAGTGATGTATCTTTTGAGTTTGAAGATATTTTTAATAAGGTGCATGATTGAGTTGAGACACCTTTAGAGGGGTCATGTGATGTGTTTAGGCGTGAGTGGTTTCTTAGCCTTGTTTTTGATGATAGTATTCTCCCTAATCTCTTAGATCAGTCATATGCTTCACCTATTTATTCAATACGCTCTCCTTCCCCCGAGTATTACATTGTTGAGCCCATGGGTGATACTACGATTTATGATCCTAATATTGATTTGGGCTATGAGGACAATGTGTTTGATGTGCTTGGTGGGAATCTTGATGATTATGTGCCCCCAGGTTACTTTAGAGGTTATGATCCCTCCATTGATCCTTATTGTGTATGCCTAGAGGACTTGCCTGGGAAAGTCATGTTGACTGCGTTCTTTAATCCTCCATATGAATTTTTCTAAGGCCATTGATAAGGTTAAGAGGATGCTTATACTCTTTGGTGTGATTTTAGTTATTACCTCCTACCTTGTGTTTTCTAAATTGTGGTCTCAAGAGTTTGATAAGCCCCTACATGTGGATTGTGTCTTGAAGTTATTATGGAGTGGCTAATGGTCCATGTGCCACGTTTGCAATGAGGCCTTAGCTTAGGTGTACTCAGCACCTAACCTGGTGAGATCAGTTGGTTTGCTTCCTTTCCCTTCTCTTCGTTTATTTCCTTTGAAT
>NCQV01100533.1:2502-16920 GCA_002740545.1 Lophocereus schottii
ATAGATGTGCTAATCTGTATTGACGAATAGGTTTTGAATGGATTTTATATAAGGCACAACTAAATCTTACTTTAAGGCCATTTTATCATCTCAAATTATAGCCGCAGAGCTAAGGTAATTAACATAGACTAGGGTTGGGCTGTTACAAATAAAAATGATCACGCAGGTTTATGATGACGAAGAATGCATGTGTGTATGAGTTATTTTGAGAACCAATGGTACTGGGATAACGGAGCATGACGACCATGCTTAAAAGAAAACATGTGTGTTCTTTGTGATGTCCTATCCTCAGACCTATGGTTCCCATTTAAGGAAGAGGGTGTCTTCGTGTCTTTGAGGTGTTTTGTCTCAACCCATAAACTGTGGTCCTATTTAAGGAGAAGGAAATCCTTTGAGTGTATGTAGTTTATGTATGTATATAAGAAGGAAATAGAAATGAGTTGAGAGGGTGCTACACCATTAAATTTGCATGCAAAAAGTCTTATGCCAGGGGACTTTAATGGTTTTTTAGGAAATGAGCCGTGATATCATGTTAAAATTGTTGTTGGGCCCAACAGCTACTGCTAAAGGAGATATAAAAGTAATCGATAGTCCTAATTGACTGACACTACTTCATGCTCACCTTTTTCGACTGTTATTTCTCTCTAAATCCCCATTTTCCATCATATTAGTTTAAAGAAACTTCATTCTAGGATTTCTTTCTCGCCCAACTCAATTTTATGTAATTTGCTTTGATTTCCAGTTGATTTTTTGACATTTTAAGAATGTAGGTTTTGGTTTGGATGTGAAACCTCCATGGACAAGTGCAGGATTATTTTTCCTTGATTAGTGTTTTTGCAGAACTACTAAGGTTGAAATCTATCAAAATTTCATGTATTGCATGTTTGATGGAAAATAAGTGTGAATATGTGTGGAAGGTTTAAACCCCTATTCTTAGTTGTGATGCATGAGGTGCTTTAATCAGGGTTCTTTAATATTTGAAGTTCATTACATATTGCAAATAAAATGTAAGATGTTCTAAGACATTTGGGCATTTTCTACTTGAATTAACTTCATTCTTACTTGATTTGGACAAGCTTCCTCTTTTTATGTAGAAATGCACATTTGAATGATCATTATAGGTTGCTTTTGCATTTAATAATCTTTGAACAATGATGATTATCCATTTGAATTGTTTGACAAGGTTCTATGGATGTCTAACAGGGATTCAACTAGGCTATGTTTTCAGTTGAATGCATTTTTGAGTTGTTGTAGGGATTAACGCATTTTTGTTTGTTTGGGGACCCGGTGCTAGTGGTTAGTAGGTTCATTTGCTATGGGAGATGACCACAATGTTGGGAGGCTCCGTCCCAGTAGGTGGACATGTATGACCCTCTTTATTATGATTATTACCGTCAACATGTTTCTATCATGGTAGCTGTAGAAGTTGTGAGTCTCTTTTCTTATTTGAGATTTTAGGTCTTTATTTTCATTATTAGTTATTCACATTGCAGGCATGGAATTTTTAGGATAATGATTTTAAAGGACAATAGATGCATCCAAAGGATCTATATGGTCTATAAGTTGCTCTTACGTAATGTTTAGGACATTATGATAAATTTTGAGTTCTATTCCTTTATTATAATGCATAGCAACTGGACAAGCTCTAACATATGCTTGATTCATAGATAGATAGAGAGGTTTTGGAGTGTGACCAACAACTGCACAGCTCTGTAGGTGAAATACTAGTAACCCCAAGCACTACTATATGTTCAACATTAATCAACTTCAGTGAAGCCCTTTGAGGTATAGCATACCATTAAAGGATGATTGGCCTCTCCAAGAGTACTTTTTTTGGTCCTCCTATTATAGGCTAGCCATGGGATGCAACTCTTTATGGTACTTTTAGCTGAGGCTCTTCATCGAGAAAAGGGATCTATGCTTGAGCAATTGAGGCATCTCTTCTTAGCCTTGCACTTGGGTCTACGTTTTTTCTATAAAGGCAAATTAGGCTTACATGCACTGGATGTGGAACTTGGAGAACATCCATATGATTTCCTTCTAGATAGTTGGAATTATAGTTGCACCAAGCTCTTTTCCTACTTGCAATTTACATGTCGTTTGTGGTCAATAGGCTCAGGAGTTTAGCGTTAACAGTTTCTTGGAGTCACTCAATGTAAAAAGCGGCTTGCTTATTCTTTTCTATTATGAAAAATGTTCTTTGGATCTTATCCAAGCTTTTCATTTTAGTCAACATTGGTTTATAGAGTTTTTTCCTCAAATGTGTGTCATGTCTCAACCACCTAGATAGGTCCTAATGATGGCTTGGTGGTTAAGGAACTAGTGAGTTTGAAAAATGGTGCTCGATAGGGATATTGATCAGTTTTGTGCTCGACTGAATGCTCAAGTGCCACATAATATGTTTTTCTTTATTTGTTCTTGTCATTTATTTTATGTAATCATTCAAACTTCCTATCACTTGTGCAGCTTAGCTAGAATCTTTGGAATGACATTGAGAATCTCCTAGCCCTGCTAGATAGAGCTCATACGCTTTTCATTATGAGTGCTAACTTGGTATTTGTTTCTTGGCATGACCCCCGTCCTAGTCCATGGGACCCTAATTTTCTCTATGTTTATGATAACCCTAAAGCTATAAGGGATATCATGGACTATCGGCTAGCTATGTTAGGCTTATGCCCATAAAGGCCATTATTCTGAGTTCCTTCTGACTCGTGGCATATGACTTCACCTTTTGTAGGTTGCATGCGCTCATAATTGTTTATGTTGATTTAAAGTTCTCTTTTAGTACTTTACTTATAATGTTCAAGGCTTTAGGTTGGATGGCGAGTTATTAGGTATCGTATATAAGTGTGTATAGGGTGGAGCACCAAACAGTGATTGATGAAGTCCATGATATTAAGATCATGGAGATATAACATGGCCTTGATGGCAGACTAAGGCAAGTAATTTATGCTTTTTACTCACATGTTTCATTTTACAACTATGTCTAAGTGCATACTATTTGGCCGCGGTGCACCTGAATTTTACAGCTCATTCTACCAAGATTTAACCCAAATAATTTGTAAATTAAGTTATTTATATGTGTTTTGGTAGTTTTATAGGTAATAAAGAGAATAGCCTAAATAGCGGATAATCCATGTAAAGCATGCCAAAAGTTCAGCACGTTAACTCAGAAAATCTTAGAGGATAACCTTAGATAACTAGGAAGCAAGGTCGGGTCAATAAACACAAAAATTACGGGAGAATTAAGGAAGAAGAACAATGCACAAATTTGACATGGGCTGCGAGTGCCAGACGGCAAAAGCTGTGGTGCCAAGTGGGCATACCAAATCCTGTTTCCACTCTATTTCCGGACAAAATTCTAGAAACTTGGCATGGTCTGCCTGTGCCACATGGCATGACGGTGCTTAATTTGCAGCGTTAGGATCTATTTAAAGCCCTTCTTCCGTTTGTTAAGGTTTCAAGAATAGGGTTTAGCTTGGGATTTAGGAGAGATTAGTATAGATTTAGTTTTATTTTATAGCCATATTTTGAGAGTAATGAAGTTTTGATGTAATTAGCTTTCTTTCTCTCTCTTTATTTTTTATTTCCATTCAAGTTCTTACTTTGTTGAGTTTAATTTACTAGTTTAACGCCCAAATTTACATTTTTATTTGTTGGTGGATTGAAATTAGTGCCTCCCTTTCCTAATCATCCTTTTGTTCTCTTATCTACTCTTAATCTTTCATTTTCTTTTTTCGAGAATGTAAATTTCAAACTCTTCTCTCGCCTCCATCTTAGGGTTTGAAAATCTATTTTTACAAGTTTGAGTTTTTGGCTCTCAATGGGTTAGATTGTGAGTAGTTTAGCTAGATTAGTGAGAATAAGTGAAGAATTCACCTCCAATCGTCTTCCACTTGCTCCAACAATGGAGGCCAACCTCCACTGTTGGATTTTCAAGCTTTTGAGACGCTCCTATTTCTCTCTCTTCTTTTAATTAGCAAATTTGATGCTCTCTTGGTTAGTTAGATTCTTTGTTAGCTATTGTTAGTTAATATGAAGTTTTGGATTATTCTTTTAAACATGCTTTGTTTTAATTTAGTTTGACTATTCATGTTTAAATTAGGATTAGTGAGTAATTAGTTTAGTTAATCATGCTTAGTGACGATTATCGCTTTTTCCAGGTTAGAATTGGGCCAAAAATAACTAGTGACTTGATTTTCACACCATTCGAGAGGATGATAAATCTCCACCCTTACTCCCTCTCAAAATTTACACCTATAAATTAGCATTGTTACTAGGGATGGTGGTGCAAAATTTAGTCGATTCTTGTAGATATGGCCCCCGTTAGTTTCATTCTATTGTCGTGCAGTCTCTTTTATCGTTTCTTTATTTTTTGTGGTTGACTTATAGAGTAGCTACTTATTTGATGAGATAGAAGAACACAAAAAAAATTAGAAAATGTGAAAAATTCAAAAAAATTGGAAAAATTGAAGAATAAAAAGTTTATGGCTCATGGGATGCTAATGATGAGCTTAAAATTTTAAGGAAACAAATGTGGTTAATGTTGAGCCCAAGTCCCCTAAACTTGATGAGCCCATTGTTGAAGGAATAGTACTTGACCTGCCAAGTTCATTGAGTGATGTACCTATCAACGATTAAGCTTAACTCTATTAAAGAGTAAAAGCTAAAACCAAGAAAGATTACAATCAATGAAGAAGGATAGAAACTAAATCAATCATTGGATACAGATTTCACCACCAAAGATTAATCTAGTGAATACTAAACTCTTACTTGGATACAGATCTCACCACTAAGCTTGGGTTTAGGGCCCCTAAACTTAATTAAGATATAGATTTCACCACCTAATCAAGGCTTAAGACTCACTTGTCACTACTCTAATCAGCCTAGTTAGAGATGAGCAATAGAGAATTTGAAGTAACAACACTAAGGAGTTTCAAACTCAACTTCAGATGTCTATTTCACAACACTTGATTTATAAAATGAATGGTTAGGCTATTTATAATGCATGCCTAAGGCTTTCCTTTCTCATTAGGTAATCATTAGGAGATTACTTAATGGTTAGGAAACTTACTAAGTGTCTTAGTTTAGCTAAATTACATAGTTTGTTCCTAAACTATGCTAAAATTTGAACAAAAGCTTAATTACATAGCAAAATGATTATCTAGGTTTCTTCCTTAATGATCCTAGGATGATTGATCATTTTCCTCCCTAAGAAGGAAATCATCCATGGTTGCCATCTCAAAAGAACAAGGCGCATGCATGCTTGCCACTTCATGCTATAGTGTCCGAATCATTGCCTGCAAAATGGCTTCTTTTCCTTGCTTCATGTGGCTTTCTCTTCATGGACGAGTCACATAGTGACTTAGCACGAGTAGATAGCCAAGCACACACTCGCCTTAGTGGAGAGAACCCACCTAAGAGGGAAAACTTCTAAGTTAAGCAACCTGCCATGAGGAGTCCTGTGGACAGCAAGTTGGCTAAGCTTGTGACACCTCACTTTGATGACTCATCTTTGGTCTTCCAAGGGAAGGAGGGAACCTCAAGATGTCTATTAACCCCCATTTTTAAAAATCAAGATTTGGACATCATTAAGGTCACCATGATGTTTCCAACCATGCAGTTTCAAGAGTTTACAGGGCAGCTTGACAAAATCAGCTAAACTAGACCCCTTAAGGTGCTCTTACTAGTTTGTACTGAAAAAACAATTAAAAGAGACATCCTAACTGAACTAAGAAAATAAAAATACAATTATTGGATGTCATTTAATCTAAAAAATAAGAAAAACAATACTGGGTACAAACTGGCCCAAAACTATAGCCTACACAGTTTGAGTTCAGGAGCAAATTTGAAGTACCAAATGAAGTTCAAATTAGCTGAAGCTTGTTTTCCTGGAAAGATAATTTCTTGAAATTCAAATCCATGGTAAAATATTTGACTTAAACCTTAAATAGGCCTAAGTAATTAGGCTCATAAAAACTTGATATGTTGCAGGCTTGAACCCGGTACCTTTTATCTCGAATCCTTTGAAGGTTTGGACAAAAATGCTTAATTTAAAACTAATTTAATTACATAATTAAGTTTATTAAAATATGAATAATCTTTCTTAGCAAAGAATTCTAAGTTAAATTAAGTTTAAGTTGATGAATCAATGCAAAATAGAAAATGGTTCAAAATTGAACCCTGCTAGACTATTTGGGGACCTTCACCTAAGGTCCATCTTTGTTAGCTTTTTTCTTGGACCCCGTTGACTACCTAGGTGGTCATAATTGGGCTATGTGATCAGAAATGCATCATCCACCCCTTGTTGAAGAGGATTTGTCCTCAATTCTGCTCGATACTTACCACCCTCCAAATTTGGCTACCACTTGTCTCGATCAAAAGTTAATCGACATTACCCACCTTTGATAAGAAGCTTGTAATAAAGACTTATTACAAGTAAAAGGACATTGGCATGGGGATGGGTTTTGTGATGCTTGATCTTGTGGGTTTCGGATTGGTTTAAAGGAATCGGAATCAAGGTAAACCCTTTACCTTGTTCAGAAATGGTGAAGGTGTTTAGGAGCCCATCTTCAACTCCCTTTTGACTACTCAAATCCCTTTTGAAAACTAGTATCTCTCCCTCATTAGCCTTTTCCTAAACCTCCTCTAGTTCCTCCTTTGATTTGTCCACCAATAGCACCTTCTTTTGCTCCTCATTTTCCTTCTCTCCCACGGCTTTCCATTCTTCCAAGATGATGACCTTGCCGTTTGGGCAATCCGTAGCTAAGTGTCCAAACCCTTGGCACTTGAGACACCTCCTAGTTTGTGGGGAAAAGGTCATTTGTGGTGTTGGTCTTTTTGTTTTTTATGGGTGGAATGGAATGAACCCGCGGGCTTAAGGTAGACACTTTCCTTCATAAGCGTGTAAGTGGATGGGCAAAAGGAACCCTTGAACTTACTACTCAGTTTCTTTCAAGTTCTCACCTTCTCTTTTCATTTCTTTCTTCTCTTAAAATTGTAATTATTCCACCACTGAAGTGCATATAACTACTTTGAACTTCTCTTAGTCATTAAGGATACAATAAGCAAAAACTTGTTCCACCTTAGATAACCAACCTGTGAACTCTTCCGCTTGGCCACTGAATTTTGGAATTTCAAAGCAAGCATATCCAATATCAATCAAAGCTAGCTCTTTCTCCAAGCTCATTGATGATGGCATGATAGACGAGGTCTAGGGTTCTTTGTGGGTTGATTTGAAATGTAAGTAGGCTGTTTGTGTTTGGATTTTGTTTGGGATTGAATTTGAGGAATGTGTTTAGGGAATGTGTTTGGATTGAATTTGGGATGGCAGGGCTCAGGCAAGGATCTGAACTTGCTCTGATACTAAAATTGATGTACCTCTCAAGGTTAAGCTTAACTCAATTCAAGAGTAGAAGCTAAAACCAAGAAAGATTACAATCAAGAAAGAAGGATAGAAACTAAATCAATCCTTGGATACAAATTTCACCACTAAAGATTAATCTAGTGAACACTAAACTCTTACTTGGATACAGATCTCACCACTAAGCTTGAGTTTAGGGCCCATTAGATTAATTAGGATATAGATTTCATCACCTAATCAAGGCTTAAGACTCACTTGATCACCACTCTAATTGGCCTAATCAGAGATAAGCAAGTAGAGAATTTAAAGTAACAACACTGAAGAGTTTCAAACTCAACTTTAGATGTCAATTTCACAACCCTTGATTTACAAAATGAATGGCTAGGCTATTTATAATGCATGGCTAAAATGAATGGCTAGGCTATTTATAATGCATGGCTAAGGCTTTCATTTCTCATTGGGTAATCATTAATGGTTAAGAAACTTATTAAGTATGCTAGTTTAGCTAAATTACGTAGTTTGTTCCTACACTATGCTAAAATGTGAACAAAAGCTTAATTATATAGCAAAATGATTATCTAAGCTTCTTCCTTAATGATCCTAGGATGATTGATCACATTTTCCTCCCTAAGAAGGAAATCATCCATGGTTGCCATCTCAAAAGAACAAGGCGTATGAATACTTGCCACTTCATGCCATAGTGTCTAAATCATTGCTTGCAAAATGGCCTCTTTTCCCTGCTCTATGTGGCTTTCTCTTCATGGATGAGTCACATAGTGAATAAGCACTAGTAGAAATCCAAGCACCATTCACCTTGGTGGAGAAAACCCACCTATGAAGGAAAACTTCTTAGGTTAAGCAACCTACCATGAGGAGCCGTCTAGACAGCAAGTTGGCTCAGCTTATAACACCTCATTTTAGTGACTAAGCTTTGGTTTCCTTCCGTGGGGGGAAACCTCAATATGTCTATTAACCCCAATTTTTGAAAATTGGGACTTGGGCATCATTATGGGGCTTAATCACCATGATCTTTCCAACCATGTGTTTAAGGAGCCTACTGAGTAGCTTGACAAAATCAGCTAAACTAGACCCTTAAGGTTCTCTTATTGGTTTGTGCTTTAAATGACAATTAAATAGACATCCTATTTGAACTTAACAAAAAAATAATTCCAATTATTGGATGTCGTTTAATCTAAAAAATAAGAAAAACAAAACTGGGTACAAACTGCCCCAAAACTGCAGCCTCGATAGTTCAAGTTCAAGAGCTGATTTGAAGTACGAAAATGAAGTCCAAATGAGCTGAAACTTATTTTGCTGGAAAGCTAACTTCTTGAACTTCAATGCCATGGTAAAATATTTTACTTAAACCTCAAATAGGCCTAAGTAATTAGGCTGACAAAAGTTGGATATGTTGTAGACTTGAACCCAGTACCTTCTGTCTTGAATCCTTTGAAGGTTTGGATAAAAATGCTTAATTCAAAACTAATTTGATTTCATAATTAAGTTTATTAAAATGTTAATAAACTCTCTTAGAAGAGAATTCAAAGTTAAATTAAGTTTAAGTTGATAAATCAACTTAAAATAGAAAATGGTTCAAAATTGAACCCTAGTAGACTATTTGGGGACCTTCACCTATGGTCCATCTTTCTTGGCTTTTTAGTGAGTTTTCGTGGACCCCTTTGACTACCTAGGCGGTCCTAATTGGGCTACATGATCAGAAATACATCATTGAGGGATCACTTCTTTCTTCCTTGTACTTCCCTACAATTATGTTTTGACCTCTCTCCTGTCCCTAAGGATATGACATTTGAGCTTAATCTGGATTTTGTTGTCATACTTTCAAAATTTACTGGCTTTGAAGATCCTTATTTATTTATTCATGAGTTTAGGGAAGTTTGTTTGTTGATTCAGAAGCCTAGGGTATCAAATGTTGTTTTGCGGATGAAGTTCATTCCATTTTCTCTCAAAGATGATGGTAAGAGGTGGATGTACAGTCTTAAGGTTGGTTCTATTAAATTGTGGGATTCTTTTGTTGGAATCTTCTTTAAAAGTTACTTTCCCACTGGAAGACCATTGGACTTAGGAATAAAATCCTCTCCTTTGTCCGACTGAAACAGAAGCCTTTCCAGAAGTATATGAATAGGTTCAAGGAGTTGCTTACCCAATGCCCTCACCATGGTTCAGAGAGATAGAATTTGTGCCAAATAACTTATGAGGGTTTGGATTTGAGTTCTAGGATAATGGTTGAATCTATATATGAGTTAGAGGTTTTTTGTAAGAACGCTAATGACGCTTGGGACTTTCTTAAGGATTTAAGTGATAACACATATGAGTAGGAGACAATTAGGGAAGTCCCTAGTATTGCATCTAAGATCTTTGTGGATAATGAGGGCAAGCTACTGAATTACTTGTTGCTTTGGAGGATATTATGCTTCATTATGAGCATCAACTTAAAGTTCTTCTTTTTTCAATCACCCCAATCTCATGATACATTCCTTCCTCTTGTTCTTATGATTTTCTCTTGGACTATGGTGTTAACTCATACTCTCACCCTTCTAATCAGATGTCTTCGAGGGTGTGAGTGATCCTTTATTACATCCCCTTATGGTCAACTCTTATCTTAAGAGTAAGGATGCTCTTGGGGGAGATATGGTTTTTGATGATGCACCTTTTCTTTTAGCCCCCAGAGAGAGAATGATGAGAGTGAGAAACTAAAGGTCAAGGCTAGTTATAGTCTTAAGCATGTGTCATATTTGTGGTTTCCAAGGATACTTTTGTTGAGGAAGAGTTTTTAGTTGAGGAGACTCATTTCGAGGAGCCTTGTATAAAGGAGTGTGCTAAGGTCACACCTTTTTATATGGAGGTTGTTGATGCAGCCCTCATTGAGTTCCCTCCTAAGAACATCCTAATTTCTATTTCCTTGCGCCCTTATGCTCCATTATCTCACTCTTTTACGTATCCCTTAATCTCCATTTTTCTCAAGTTTGAGACTTAAATGATTATGCCCCTAAGTTAGACTGAACTTGTGATCTGGATGTGGCCATATAGCTTGAGGACTGGGTAGAGGATTTAAGATTCATTCCTAGTTTGTGCATTCATGTTTTTTATGAGACTTCTAGGCCCTTATCCTCTACACTAAGTGATGTTGGCAGGTGTAACTCTTATGATTGGGCCTAAAGCTTTGATAAGCTCAAGAGAGCTCTCAGTTCTATTTTGAAGATGTGCTTTCTTTTGAACATCCTCCTTGTTATTAATGATTTTATGTTTTTTGAGGATTGTTAAAGTATGCTTGATAAGTTGCTGCGAGCTTTGGCAGGAATTGATGTACGTGGCAACTTGGTGATTTGACGGAGTAGCTGATGCTCCTTGATCCTCTTGTAGCACATCTTAGTGACACATAGTTTAGGTGCACTCAGCACCCAACTGGTATGATCATAACTCTTCTCTCTTCTTCTTTTTCGTTGACTTATGTCTTTTCTTATATAGTTATAAATATTTATTATTGTGATTGTGTGAATGATCGATGTCGAGGCGATTCATAGAGCGTAGATAGCTATGATCACCCTTGTTTGATTTGTATGCTTTATTTTATGTGTATTTATTAGTTGTGCGCTTTGTTTTGTGAATATTTGTTGGTATTGTTTGGTTTTGTACTTACTAGTGGTGTCATAGGTTTGCATGTATTTGGTGGATTTGAGTTGTTGGTTGTGTGGTTGGATTGCTTATGTGATTGCTTTTTTGTGCCTTAATTCCTGGAGTGAGGACATTGTGGAGTTTTGGTGTGGGGGTGACGTGCCCATTTGCATATATTTTTTGAAAATTTAGAAAAATTCAAAAAGATTTCTATGTTCTTTTGGGACTTGTGTGCTTCCTTAAGTCATTGTGTTGCTACATTATTGAGTTATATTTAAGTAGAGTTCACATGATGAGATGTCTAGTTGAGGATGTAGATTTGATTTTTCATAATAACGCCCTCTCATATGTGTGACTTTATGTCTACCTTATTCACTTTATCATCATTGCTTCAGATCTTGTTGTCAAGTTGGCATGTGAACCTTTTGTTTGTTGAATTGCCTTCTAAGCTCTTAAAAAATACATAAACAAAAAGAGAACAAGTAATACAAAAGAAAGCCTAAAACTATGAATAAAAACCCCGAGCACTAATGTTCAAAGCCACTATCTTTACTTCATATCTTTAATTAGCTTGAATATGCGCTGTTTTACTTGATTACATATCTATTTGGGCAATGAAATAAGTGCTTTGCACATTATAAGGAAAGACTCGAATATTTGTAAGTCTAGTGGGTTTAGGGTGTGTGCATTATTGTTCTTTAAAAAAGGAGAAAAGGAGCAAGGAAGGCAATTAGGTAAGGAAATGTGGATAGTATCAATGTTAGAAACTTGATTCTTAAGGATTGATGCACATTTACGCACGCACCAAGGTGCACATATCATTGCATATTGTCATGTGGGATAAAAAAATGGAGGTCGAGATGCTTCTTGTGGCTTAGATATCCTTTGATTGTACATTCTATTTGTCTATAATTTTATGATTTGGCTCCTACGGTGATGCAATTAGCTATATCATGTACATAGTTTCCTAATTATTTGTATATACAATCATGTTTTGAAAAAACCAAAAAAAAAAGTTTCCTTTGGTTTTAAAAACATTATTATGGGTATTCACTTAAAAACTCTCGCGAGGCCTCACTTATTCAATTTTGGAAACCGACGGGTTTGAAGCGTTTGTTGCATACACTAAATGCAACTGTGATTCCTATGAAAGTGAGTTAGGAATTTTTTTTTTATTTTCCATTTCTTTTTAGTTAGTTTGGTTTGTTTTGCTCAAGGGCAAGAAAAGTCTTTGTGTGGGGGCATTTGTTCAGGCATGATACGCATGAATTTTACACCTCATTCTGCCTAGTTCTGCCTCAAATAATTTGTAAATTAGCTCATTTATTGGTGTTTTGTTGGTTTTGTAGGTAATAAACAAAATTGTTCAAATGACGAATAATTCATGTAAAGCATGCCAAAAGTTAGGCACGTTAGCCCCAGAAAACCTTAGGGGATTATTTGGATAACCATGAGTAAGGCCAGGTCAATAGGTACAAAAATTGTGAGAGAAATAAGGAATAATAACAATGTAGAAATTTGGCATGGGCTGCTAGTGCCAGGTGATAAGGGCTGCCCATGGTAGGCGGCATGCAGTGCCCATGCCAAATCCTATTTGTGCTCTATTTCTGTGCAGTATTCCATAAACTTGGCATGGTTTTCCCCTGTCACATGGCACAATCGTACCGAATTTGCTACGTCGGGATCTATTTGAAGCCTCCTTCCTTGAACTGTGTAATCATCTAATTTTAAGGTTTCAACAATAACGTTTAGCATAGGATTCAGGGTAGATTTAGTTTCTTTTTGTAGCCACATTTCAAGAGTAATGAGGTTTTGATGCAATTCGCCTTCCTTCTCTTTCTTTAATTTTCATTTCCATTCACGTTCTTACTTTATTGAGTTTGATTTACTAATTTAATGCCCAACTTTACATGCTTTTATTTGTTGATGGATTGAATTTAGTGTCTCCCTTTAGTAATCATCCTTCTGTTCTCTTATTTACTCTTAATTTCTCATTCTCTTTCTTTAAGATGGCAAATTTCAAACTCTTTCTCTCTTTTTCATCTTAGGGTTTGAAAACTCATTCTTACAAGTTTAAGTTTTTGGCTCTTAATGGGTTAGATTAGGAGTTGGTTAGTTAGATTAGTACGAATAAGTGGAGAATTCACCTTCAATCATCATGCACTTGTTCCAACAATGGACGCAAACCTCCATTATTGAATTTTCAAGCTTTTGATGTACTCCCCTATCTCTTCTTTTAATGAGTAAATTATGCTCTCTTAGTTAATTAGATGCTTTGTTAGTTATTGTTAATTAACATGATATTTTGGGTTGATTTTGTTAATTATACTTTGTTTTAGTTTAGTCTAATTAATCATATTTAGATTAGTATTAATGAATAATTATTTTAATTAACCATACTTAGTGGCATTTATCGCTTTCGCTAGGCTAGAGTTAGGGTTGAAAATAACTAGCGCCTTGATTTTCACACCATCCCAGAGGATGACAAATTTCCACCCTTATTCTGCACCCCCAAAAATTACACCAACACATACTTTAGTGCGTCATAGTATATCGAGATGAGTGCATTTCCATGATATAGGGAATGACAATATCCAATGTACCAGTTGTGGGTGTGTGGAGTGGATAAGGTGTTGCCCGAAGAACGATTTTTCCACTTTTCTTGTATTATTCCATTTCACTTTTTAGAATTTGTCTAATATTGTGCTTGTCTTGTATGGGCTTCGGATGCCATAGACTATCATTGCAGATGAGTACAACCACCTTTACCCCCATGTTAAAGGCAAAACTCACTAGAGGGCCTATTATGAAGGTGCATGGAGTGGATGTATGGAGTGGATAAGGCATTAGGAATGAGAAGCATCAGGTGTATAGGCGAAGACAAGCATTAAGTGCATGGAGTGGATGCATGGAGTGGATAAGTTGATTTTGTCTTGTATGGGTTTATTATGGGCTTAGGAATGACAAGCATCAAGTGTGCTAGTCGTGGGTGCATGGAGTGGATAAGGTGCTGTGCGAAGAACAACTTTTCCCCTTTTCTTATATTATATTCCATTTCACTTTTTAGAATTTGTCCAATATTGCGCTTGTCTTATATGGGCTTAGGATGCCATAGACTATCGTTGCAAATGAGTACAACCACCTTAAGCCTCATGTTAAAGGCAAAACTCGCTAGAGGGCCTATTATGAAGGTGTATGCCACTGATGCCCCCGGCTCTTCTACTACAAGGTTAGCGCTTTAGTCGTGTTAGGTATCTGGGGGACAACCTATAGTGTCCTTTCATAAGAATGAATCCTAAGATAGCTTACGTACTAATTAACAAGGTGTTATAGGTAATCCACCTATGGAACCTAGAGCTTCGTCATCTTTTTTGTTGAACTAACTGTATAAAGTTTTGATGATAACAAATCCAAGTGTAGCA
>NCQV01100544.1:1823-26990 GCA_002740545.1 Lophocereus schottii
AATGCCATTTTTCTTACTCCAGTTTCAGAATCCAAATTCTCTTTACCAATCTTCACTCCAAATCCTCAAACCCACAAATCCCACTTTTCTTACTCCCTAAACCCAAAACCCTCCCCACGAAACCCAATCTCTTCAATAATCTATAGTCTATACTAAGGAAAAACTGGGCCTAGTGCCCCTATTCCAGCTCACCATTTAGTTTTCTACGAGATCGGATTATTGAGACTAAATATGCCCGAAATTCGAAGTGTTGGGGCCTATATTTGAAGGTCGGATTATTGGTGTCCAAATCTCCCAAAGTTTGGATTATTCACATCCAAAAATCCAAAAATTAAAATAAGCTAGAAGAGGAATACAAATACTTAGTGATAGACGTGCAAACACTAAACGATTCCAAGGCCATTTTCAATATGTCACTTAGGAAAACTAGCAAAGCAGAAATCGGGAACTAAGGCTAAAACCAATCTCCCCCACCCTCCCAGAATGGATAATAAGATCATAAGATCCCCCATGGAAGACAGTTTCTGCATATAAACCAGTTCAAAACTTCCTTCAAATAAAGAACTTAGCACCAAGCAATAATTTAACAGGTTGACATAGTGAAGGAAACTGCGTTCCTCTAGGATGCATCGAACTTAAGTTCAGAATTTCAGATCCAATCATCCAATCAACAACTTTCCCAAACAAATTCTGAAGATAAAATTTACATCTAGCAGTGCACCACAATTTTGAGGTCCCTTTTAAACAGTAACCAGGTCCCAAAAGAGGTCAGTAGATGAGATTAGGATGTTGCAGTGGACATTTGCTCACAATAACCAAGATAAAACTAGAAATGAAGAAATCCATAGAAAAATAGGTGCAAGTCCTGAGGATAAATGTGTGGAAGGGAGCTGAGATGGTTGCGGCATGCCAAGAGAAGACATGATGATGACCTAGAGAGGTCAGAGGGGATTACTATTACTGCCGCAGGAAGAAAGAAAAAGGGCAGGCCCTAAGAGATTATGAGGCTATGATACACAAGTACACAAATTGGATCAATTGCACCTCTCCAAGGACATGGCTCTTGAGTCTTGAACGAAAATAAAGACAATCTAGGATTCACATGTCAACCCCACCTGGTATGTATTTTTCATATCTAATCCCTTTCCGCCTCCCTCATAACGTATCATGTTTTCCCTTTCGATTTTTATGTTCATGCCGCACCTTCTTTCCCACTCTGTCCTCTGTCCATGGCCCACCTTCGATACAAAAGAATGTTCAAAATTGTGTACGTCACGGGATGTGAGAAGCAAATGATTATTCATACGCTTCCAGAAGAAATCAAAGAACTTCCTGAGAATCCAACAAAATCCTTTCGCAGTGCTTCCTAAGAGCAGCATGTCTACCAATTTGACCAAAGTGGCTTCTTTGAAATCATAATAGCTCATTTTTAATTAATCGTCCAGATTGGAGGAGTTAACAAAATGCAATATTTTTTCCGAAAAGTTCAACTGATGGATGAAAAGTCGAAATTGAAACATTTACTTTTCATGTTTAATAATAAGATGTAATACTTATTTTAACTTCTATTTATTAACAAACTATTTTTTTTGTTCTTAAATTCCTCTATTCAAACTTCTCATATCCTAGTCAATCAAATCGGTCAATAAGTTTTAGAACTTCTGTTTCCAGCAGTTCTGACAGTTTTTTAGAATTATTTTCTCGTGTTGTCAAAGACGATTGTTTTCCAAGCCATGGAACGTCAACACAAGTAACATAAAATTACATAATTCAAATGAGAGAGAATGCTGTCACAACTGAAATTAACAATGCAAGAACAACTCCTCCGTAATATTTTAATGTACAAAAAGTATAAGGGGTAACAATTCTTAGAGAGAGAGAGTGTGAGAGAGAGATTTCAGTCATTCTCTCCGTTGGACTTTAGCTACGACCATCTGAGGTTCACTTGAGATCCGCTGAGTCCTAGGTCTCCGGAAGCAGCCGTAGAGTCTTCACCGGCCGCTATTTGCTCTCTCCGTCAGGTTTTCTTTGAGCATTGCCGGTTTTTCTCAGATCTACCACGTGCATTGGGTTTCTTCCATTGCCGTCCAGCGGGCCAGGTTGGCCGGAAGTTCCTGTCATCGCTCGGGCTCCTTTGCGCCGGAGAACAAGTCGCCGGTGAATTTTCTGGCCCCCGGAATTTCACTGAAATTTTGTGGGCTGACTGATTCCGCCTCATAAAGAGTCGACCAGCCTGTGGCACAACCACAGTCGTTTTCAACTCCAATGAGCGATTTCCCCTCCTTGCAGTTTGACTCCCGCCTTCTGTCTTCAGTTTGCTTATGAGAGATTGAGTGGTTGGTGTCTTGTCTGCTCTTTCTTCTATTCCTCTGCTGGGGATACCTCTCATATGTGCTGGTAATTGCCTGTAGTATAAGGGGGCTGCAACAAATATGTGGCAATTGAAAGCAAGTCCTTTGATCCGAGTGTGGTTGGTGACAGCATGGGGAAGGTTTTGGGACGTCGAAGTCACCCTTTTGGTGTATCAAACGAGTCTTCATTCAAGAATTTATATGTTGGAATTCAAGAGTAATCATGCTGGTAAATTCCTATAGCTCTCAGTAATCAAAGTGGGCAAAAGAACTTTTGTTATATTTCCAGCTGGTTGGAATAATAGGGGGTGGTTTAATATCCTTGATTCTGCCACTGAGATTGTGGGCTTGTCATCTTTAGAGCTAATTTACATCAAGAAGGGAACCCTTCGCACTCTTTGAAGTCTAAGAGCATTATTGTTGTTCCATCTCTCCCATCCCCACCGAAGGGTTGCCGTCCCCCGTCCGGTTTTGTTGGTTGGCGAGCGACCATGCTTCCTTCACTCTTTTGCTGCTGTTTCGTCATTTTGCCTTTGACTAACGACGTGTGAATGACTACTCAAGTGATCTCTTTAGAGGAACCAATCTCGTCTTTGGCGGATCATGGGAACAATGAGTCTTCTGAGATGCCTAGGGTGAACGAGGAGAATTGTAAGCATGTTTATGGATCTGCGCAACATCAAGTTTATGTTCGTAGACGCCCATTGGGCAACTTGAGGGAATACTAATGGAGGCATTGTTAGCAATGAGCACGTAGAGGTTTTAGTTGAAGGGGACCCCTTATGCTTCTTTTTCTTTGCTAGCTTCTTGTTCAAGTTCCACTTTAATTTTTTTTTTAATTTTTTTTGGTAAGTAATCAAATATGTGTATTAAAAGAACATCAAGGGGATGTCACCCATGTACAAAAGGAGGCACTACAAAAACATTTTGTCCTTAAGCTCTCATCCATTATGCAATCGATAAAAGCCAAAAAATTTAACTGTTTGTCACCAGTAAGCCCCACACTCCAACTATACAACAACCTCAAAGAATAGAGCTTGAAATCTTGAAATGACAAGATTTTATCTTCGAAAATACGGCGATTCCTCTCTTTCCAAGTAGCCCACCAAATAGCTAAAAGAATCATATTCCAAACTCCAAGGACCCAACTCTTCTTCATCCTTCTCCTCCAAACCACCACCACATCCCTCACATTAGAAGGTTGAACCCAACTAATTTCCATAAGCGAGAGAGATAAATCCCAAAGTGAAAAAACCTACTGACAATGTACCAGAAGATGATCCACAGTTTCTTCCTCCTCCAAACACATGGAGCATCTACTTGGACTCTAAAATTTCTTCTCTTAAGCATGTCGTCCGTGGGAATATTGCCTAAGGTGGCTGCCCACGCAAAGAAACACACTTTTGTGGGAGCTTTAGACTTCCAAATAGACTTGACAAGTAAATCACAACCGTCCAAGTCTTCAAATTGTGTGGAACAAAAGCTTTTGACAGTAAAGGAACCCTTAAAGTTAAGTGGCCACGCAATCTCATCATTACCTTGGGACAGAACCTGTTTGTCAGCAAGTACGGCTAACAAATTACAAACAATATCCTCTTCATAATCATTAAGGCTCCTTACAAAAGTCAAATCTCAATGGCTCACGTCACCATTCCAAGAAACAACTTGTTTAACCGTGGCTTACTTTAGACGAGCCATCCTAAAAAGATCGGGAAAAAGATTTTTTAAAGGGCGATTCCCACACCAAACATCGTGCCAAAATAATACCTTTGATCCATCCCTCACCTCAAAATGCACTAAAGATTTGAAACACTCGAGACCTGCTATGATAGATTTCCATCAACCAACCCCGTGAGGATAAGGACTCTTTTTACTCCACCAACCCAACTCGTCTATCCCATATTTTGCCTTGATCACATTTTTCCACATAGCACTATCCTCTATTGCAACCCTCCACAACCATTTGGTCTTCAACGATTCATACATATCACAAAGAGGTCTTATGCCAAGTCCTCCCTGCTGTTCAGGACGACATACCTCATTCCAGTTGACCCAGTGGAGGCCGTTATCATTTTCATTGGAATTCCAAAGAAAATCTCTTATGATTTTCTCTAACCGACTAGCAATGCTAGCTGGGATGGTGAATAAAGATATGAAGTAGATGGGTAGACTATACAAAGTGCTTCTCAAAAGATTCAATCTACCTCCTCTGGACAAAAGCTTTGACTTCCAGCCTCCCAATCTCTTATGAAACCTCTCAATAACTGGATCCCAAATTGCTATGCTCTTATAAGGAGCACCAAGAGAAAGATCAAGATATGAAGAAGGCAAATGATCAACTCCGCACCCAAAAAAACGGGCCAACACATGAACATGGGGCACATCGCCAACAGGAATGAGTGCAATTTTGGAGAGGTTGACCCTTAGTCCCGACATAGCTTCAAACAGGAGAAGGATGCACCTTAAGTAGCCCAAATTACTCTCGTCTGGCTTGCCAAAAACAAGGGTATCGTCGGCAAAGCAAATGGGATATCATTAAACCCTTGGAATGAGGATTAGTAATATGAAAGTCGTTCAAGAAACCTTCCTCACCTGCTTTAATCACCAATCTACTGAGCGTCTCCATAACCAAAATGAATAATAAAGGCGACAACGGGTCATCTTGCCTTAGGCCTCTTGAGCTTGAGAAAAACCAAGATGCTTCACCATTAACTAAAATAAAGAAGTGCACAAAGAAGATACAAAAAGAGATCCATTTCCTCCACTTGTTTGGAAAGTCCATTTTCTCAAGAATTGCCAAGAGGAAACTCCAAGAGACATGATCATAAGCCTTCTCAATGTCAAGCTTACAAAGGATACCAAAAATCCCAGATCTAATATAAGAATCAATGCACTCATTAGCAATCAAGGCAGCATCCAAAATTTAACGGCCAGGAACAAAGGCGTGCTGCGAGGGACCCACAACTTTTCCAACCACTCTCCTCAATCTTGAAGCGAGGACTTTAGCAAGAATCTTATATACACTTCCTACTAAACTGATGGGCCTAAAAGACTTAATATCCTCTGCACCAGCCACTCTGGGAATCAAGGTAATAAAAGTAGCATTTAAACTTTTCTCAAAAACACCTTTATCATGAAAGTCAGCAAAAAATCCCATAATCTCTCCCTTGAAATAGACCAACAATGCTGAAAGAAAGCTATATTGAACCCGTCTGCCCCTGGAGCTTTCTCGTTACCTAACTCAGAGATGGCATTCCACACTTCATCTTCAGTAAAATCTTTTACAAGATCGCTAGCATCGTCCGGGCTAATAGAGGCAAAAACGATTCCATCAAGAAAAAACCTTGACAATTGATCTTCATGATACAGATTCTCATAGAAGTTGACAATCGCATTTCTGGCAGAAGCAACATCAAGATAAAACTCGCCATCCACTTGAATTTTGTGAATAGCATTAAGCTTTCTCCTTATATTTGCCACTTGGTGGAAAAATCCGGTATTACGATCACCATCCTCAATCCACTGTTGTTTTGCTCTTTGGCGCCCAAAGATATCAATGAATTTTCGTACCATAGAGAGTTCTTCTTTAAATCCCAATCTCTCAAATCTATCCGCCCAAAAGAGAAACTGTTGCTGCTCCTTCTTATCTAAGAGCTTCACTTTATCCACCAGACTAGCCATCTTAAACTCTAAATGGCCAAACACTTCCGTATTCTACTGTTTAAGTTTGGTCTTCAAAAAATTGAGTTTCTTTGCCGAAATAAAACTCGAGGGGCCAATAACATTCAGTTCATCCCAAACAGATTTGACAAGGTCGTCAAATCCATCCACCTCAAACCACATATTCTCGAATTTGAAAAGACGTCTACCTCTAAAGACTTCCTCAACCCTCAGAAGAATGGGAAAATGGTCCGAAGTAATCTTCGGAAGGGTAACTTGATGAACCCCCTGGAAATGATCTTCCCACTCAACTGAGAAGAGAAATCGATCGATGCGAGATAACATAGGAACCTCCTCATAGCTGGGCCAAGTAAAGCGAGCACCTTCTAAAGGAGGGTCAACGAGATTGCAAGAATCAATAAAACTAGAGAACTCTCTCATTGCCCAAGACGACCGACCGCCTGTGGATCTCTCTGAAGGAAACCTAATGACGTTAAAATCCCCACCCAAACACCACGGAATGTCCCAAGAAGACATAAAGAACGACAACTCCTCAAATAAAGCTCTTCGCATATAGTCGTCATTAGGCCCATAAACCGCGATCAGACCCCACTCAAAATTGTCCTCCAGAGACTTAAACCTACAGCGCACGGAAAACGACCCAATGCGAGATTCACCGAGCTCCAAGACTTAAGGATCCCAAATGACAATAATGCCTCCTGAGCGACCCACTGCAGGTAAGGAAAGCCACTCAATCAGTCGACGACCCCACAAACTAATCGCTAACGGCCGACTAACCACCTCCAACTTAGATTCTTGGAGAATAGCAACATCACAAGCAAAAGTACGCAACACCCACTTAACATCCCCCCGCTTATTTGGACAATTGAGCCCCCGACATTCCAAGCAAGCAAATTAACGGCTGGCCCCATCCGAAAACAGCCTATCCCTATCAACTTCATCACCCATACTCTCTTCAACCGACTGTTCCCTTCTCACTCTATTTGCTTCCAACGAAGCAAGAAAAGAAAGCAACTCAATTTCTCTACCTTCAATGGCCAGACCCATCTTCTTACAAAAAAAGGTCATTCTTTCCAAGGCCCACACAGACCCTTCACTAACAATCCCTGAAACACTAGAACCGGGCAATGCAGCACCATCTAAACCTTGAGGGTGGGCTTGAGGTAGAGCTTCCTCAAACGAAGAGGGCCCTCCCAACTCCTGCATAATAGAAGAGTCCGACTCAGAGACGACAAGATTAGGCTTTCGGAGCTTCTTCCTACGAGAGTAAACAAGCACACTCGTAGATTGTGAACAAGGTGTAAGATACAACTCCTCCTCCTCCACATTCAGAGGCGATTCTGGGATACTTGAGGCGCACGAAGGACTACCGTGTGAGTTTCACTCACAATCAGAAGAGAGATAATTCTCCAACAAATCTCTCAACACTTGGAATTGATTCATACAGGGAGGAGAAGCCTCCAAAAACTCCTTCGAGCCATTCTTCTTACAAGGAGGCATCGTCACATCATTAACATTGTCCTTGAAGGAGACCTTATGCTTCAACACATCACCACTAATATTTTGTTCTTCACCAATCACGGCTGCACACACATCCCATGAACCACAATCCCTACACTTCCACCCCATCAAAGGCGAATTAGGGGAGCCACCCGGATGACCTCGAACAACATTAGCAAAAGACCTTTCCCTACTCACCGGAAACCTAGAGGGAATAGAAGGATTCCTTGGTGGAGGAGAAGGCTTCTTATGACCCTCAATCAAAGTCTCCTTAAGAATCTTTGTCACCCTAAACCAACCCTCTGCCTTCGCTCCCTCAGGAAAGATCGCTGACCTAGCCTGCCCACCGTTACCGAACAGAGAAAGGACAATAAATCTACCTTTGCTATTCTTTCTCAGTTGAAGCAACAGGCACCTCTGACCCCGCCTGAGAGATTTGAAGTCCAAGGATTCAAAATGCGGTTTCGATCGCGATTTCGGTTTCGGTCGCGGAACGATAAAATCGCTCTAATACGGCAATTGCGTTCCATATCGCGGCTATCGCGGCATGAAAACGCGGATCGCACAACTCCAAAACCTTTCCAATGCGGCCGTTTTGGCGCGGTTCGGCCACATTTTGAATCCATGATTTGAACCACAATGGTTCTCCCTTCGAGAAACAGAATATGACCATTTGTACTGCCAACCAGCGAAATTCCTGGAAGCTCAACCGGATAAAAGACCTTTTCCCCCTACTAGCCTCACCAATCTTAAAAGGCAAAAGGCCTCCAACCCCCCAGACACTTCCAGGACCTTCCCTTCCACCCTCACAGAGACATACATGATCAAATAACAGGCACTATAGCGTAGCCAGAAGAAACAGAACCACAAAGCAAAAGGAAAACAACCCTACTCCCCAGCCGTGAATTGCACTGCCAGGGAGGAGAAAAAACAAGAGTAGCAGAACAGCACTTACCCATGGCTGGCCGGAGACCACAGCAGCGCCAAAGGACAGGATAGGAGAAACCGCGCCAGAGAGATGAACAAAAAGGATTTCGGCGAGACTCCGGCAGCCAGAAAGTTCGTCAGCGACCGGAGACCGCCACCGAAGCTGGCCGGCGGCCACAGAAAATTCCGACGAACCCAACCCCGGGATTGGCAAAGACCAGAAGCCTCCCCTTACGCACAGAAACTAGAAGACCAAGAGGAAGCCATCGAAACCAACAAACCGACGACCGGTGAAGGAGCGGCCAGCGGCTCCCGGAGACCCAAAGTCCACCAGACTTCAGGTAATCCTCCGATGACCACTCCAGGCACCCGAACTTCACCAGCCAGCTCCTGGGATCGTGACCCGTCTCCCGACGCAGAGAAGAGAGAGACGGGAGGTTGGGACAGAGGCGTCAAGGTGGCTTGTGGGTGGCCCACCGATGACCCGCGAAGGTGGTACGGCGGCGACAAAGGAGTGGCCCGACTGTGTTGGCCGACGAGAGAGAGGAACGGGACGTGGGGTGAGGCTCGGGTGGAATTCAAAATCGCCAGAGCTTACTCAGATGATGAATACTATTTAATCTTCTGTTCAAGTTCCTCTTTAATAGATGAGGTTGCCTTCTTTGATCCACCAAGGTTAGGAGCTGACAGTGGCAATCAGCTTTACAATGGCACTGCTATCTCTTCAGTGAGGGATGATTGATTGATTGGGTTTCTCCATTAGCCCGGGATTAACTGGCGATGAGTTCGTCGTCTTCTTCTGCAATTTCTTCTTCCTCTTTTGCCTTAGCACCATAGATCTTCAGCATTTTTGCCTTGCTCCAACGAACTGCTCGGCCAACCTACCTCCTCAATGGCCATTGATTGATTGGCCATTGTTGTCTATTGCTCGGTCAAGCGCTTAAGATGCAGAGACTACTTTCGCTATTGATTTTTTCTTTCTTCAGAGTCCAAGCGTTTTGTTCTCTATTGATGATACTAGGTTAATTCTGGGAAGGTGTCAAAATGGGTGGCTTCCAAGCTTAAAAGTATTGCTGCCACTAATGCTGTGGCATTCTCAAGCTCTGAAAATGAGGTTATTCAGTTACTCTCTAGAATTGAAAAATAAAGTGTTGTACCCAAACAGAGTATGCACAGGACACCTCCGGCAATCAGGAGACAAAGAGAGTTGGGGAGGATTGAATTTGGTGTAAACTATGACCCAGCAAGCACCTCATCTAGGATGTCGGTGCCTTATGCTTAGGTAACTTTCTTGGAATGTGAGGGGCATTAATGATCCTCGCAAGAGAGATGTTTTAAAAAGTTTTTTGAGGGATTGGAACTGTGATCTTATTTGTCTTCAAGAAATGAAGTTAGAAGAAATTTCACTTTCTGATATTCGTAGTTTGTGGGGGAACTCTGACGTTGATTTCGCATTTCTTAAGGTTGTAAGTGCCTTTTGGGGGCATCTTAGTCATGTGGGATAAGAACACATTCAACTTGATCTCTTTCTCTTGTGCAGAATTTTCGATTACATGCATCCTTCAAATGGT
Source organism: Lophocereus schottii (assembly GCA_002740545.1). Taxonomy (NCBI): domain Eukaryota; kingdom Viridiplantae; phylum Streptophyta; class Magnoliopsida; order Caryophyllales; family Cactaceae; genus Lophocereus; species Lophocereus schottii. The sequence continues at coordinate 11,854 of NCQV01100544.1, forward strand.
CGAGGGTGGCTTCATGTGGGCCTTTTCTGGGGTTTATGGTCTGCAGGCTAAATTGAATAATTGAGGTTTTGTGATGAGTTTCATCGAACTAGAGGTTGGCGGCCAGGTCCGTGGTGTATTGGGGGAGATTTCAATGAAATTTTACATCCTCATGAACGGAGCTCGGGATTATGCCCAATGCATCCAATGTTAGAGTTTCATGAATTTATCAATTATTCTGCTTTTTAGTGGATCTTCCTCTATGTGGAGTGGAGGTAAATTTACTTGATCTACGAATGGTGTGGATACTATTTGTTCGAGGTTAGACCGCTTCTTGGTCTCTCTGGATTGGGAAGATCAGTTCCCATGCTCACTTCAGACGAGGTTGTCAAGGCCTCTCTTAGATCACTTCCCAGTGACTTTAGGGGGTGCTAAACTAAAGAGGGGGAAGGCTCCTTTCAAGTTTGATAACATGTGGCTCCAAGTTGAGGGGTTCTAATGATCTCATTAAAAATTGTAGGAGGAGGTGGAAATTGAAGGCTTTGCCAATTTTGTGTTTGTAATGAAACTTAAGTTCGTTAAAGATGAATTGAAGAAATGGAACAAAGAAGTTTGTTAAGATATCAAGTTAAAGAAATACAACCTATTAGATCCTGTTTGACTCTCTTGATGTGAAAGAAGAATCTATTGGCCTTAACAACGATGAAATTGAATAGAGGAGGGAAGCTAGAGAAGAGTGGGTAGGGTTTTGCTGATGGAAGAAAATTATTGGAGGCAATTAGAGCAGTTAATCGCAATACAAAGTTTTAGCCAATCTTCACCAGAAGTTCAACTTTATGTCTGAAGTGGTGGTTGAGGGGAATCGAGATGAATTGATTGAAGATATGAAGAGCTCTCTATTCAAGGCTTCTACAAGGATTAGTATTTGTTTACTGAATCTGAACCCTAGAGGCCGAAAGTGGATGGCTTATCACTGCCATCTTTACCAAGCTGTGATAGGGAAGTTCTTGAGATGCAATTTGATGAAGTGGAAGCTACTAGAGCTCTACATGACTGCTGTGGGGATAAGGAGCAAGGCCCATATTGCATGACCATGGCTTTCCTTCAAGTGAACTAGTATATGATACGAAGGGATGTATTGACCATGTTCTTGGAGTTTTTCACTGATGGGAAATTTGTGGGTCGCCTTAATGCTACTTTTTTTGGGCTTATTCCTAAGAAAGTTGATGCAAAGAATATCAAGTATTACTGTCCAATTAGTTTGGTTGGCTGTATTTACAAATTGCTCTCTAAGGTGTTAGCTCATAGATTGAGAGATATCATTGGAAATCTAATTTCAGAGAATCCAAATGTCCCTGTTAGAGGCAAGCAAATTTGGATGCAGTGCCCATTGTAAATGAGCTTAGTGAATCCAAGTTAGACATTGAGAAGGATTATGACCACGTTAGTTGGGATTTTCTTATTTATGTTATGAGAAGAATGGGTTTTAGGAGAGATGGATAGCTTGGATTCGTCATTGTATTTCTTCTGCTTCTTTTGTGGTGCTAGTTAACAATTCCCCTTCTCGGTTCTTCTCTGCCTCTAGAGGGTTGCAACAAGGAGACCCTATCTCTCTTCTATTCTTATTAACCATTGAAATTATCATAAGGATGTCAAATACGGCTTGTACAACAGGTCTTTGGATTCTCTATAGCGCGAATGAATGCAACTATGACTAATGTTTCTAACCTCCTCTTCGTTGAATGATACGATTATCTATTGTAATAATGATTGTGAGCAAATAGTGAACTTGCGTGTCATTCTTATTTGGTTTAAGACGGTTTCTGGCCTAAGAGTCCATGACAAAGAACTTTATCCAGCCAATTGGGCAAGTAGACAATATCCAATTGCTTGCGGGTTTTCTAAGGTGCACTACTGATTCTTTTCTTACGTCCTATCTTGGTCTCCATCTTGGTGCAGAATTTAAGGATATATCCATTTGGGAACATGTAGTTGAACGATTTGAGAGAAGGTTATCCGAGTGGAAATCAAAATACCTTTACAAAGGGGGAGAGATTGAAACATATCAAAAGTGTTTTGTCGAGTATTCTAGCTTACTTTTTCTCTCTTTCCTTTACCAGTCTCAATGGCGAAGAAGTTCGAAGTTATTCAAAGAAAATTTCGTTGGAGGTCTGTTGGCAGAGACATCAAATATCATCTTGTTAGATGGAATATTAATAAGAATTTCATACGTGATCGAGGATTAGATGCTAGGGATTTAAGACTCTAGGCTTTGTTCAGTCAGTGACTGTGGAGATATATGAATGAGAAGGTGAGGCTTTAGAGAAGGGTGATTAGTAGTAAATACGGTAATAATGGAATTGGATGGTATCCCTCATTCCCTCCAAACCAAGTGGTCCTTATGGGCAAAGTTTGTAGAGATACATTTACAAAGGATGGGGTAGATTTTATCATCATTTTTCTTTTGAGGTTAGTGTTGGTGCTTCTATCTCTTTTTGGCACGATTGTTGGTGTCCGGGTGATTCTGTATGCGATCTCTTTCCTTCTCTTTATGTGCTTGTTGTGAATAGAGAGGCTCCTATTGCAGATTATTGTCAACAAGACAATAGGGTTTGGCACTGTTGTGTGGTCTCCTATTTTCATCTGCGATGATTTTGCTGATGATGCTATTCTTACCACTTTTCTCAACAAGTTGAATAGTATTACACTCCAGGATTCACTTAACGTGGCTACTTGGGATATCAACTCTAGAGAAATATTCACTATCAAATCTTATTATTTCAAGCTGCTTTCTTATTTTTCCTTCGAGGCTCAGGCTCTTTTTTGGGCAATTAACTTGGAAATTATTTGGAAGACTTTAGTACCCTTGAAGGTGTCAGTTCTTGTGATGAGAAGCATGGTAGTATTTTGACGTGTGAAAATTTACAAAAGAAGGGAATTATCTGGGTGAATAGATGCTCAATGTGCAGAGAGGATTTCTAGTCGCATGATCAACTATTGTTGCACTGTCAATTTGCAAGGGCTCTTTGGGCATTAGCCTATAGTTGCTTCGGGGTTGCTTGGGTTATTTCTAACTCTGTGAGGAACCATCTATGCTTGGAAGGGTGCTTTTGGTAGGAAAGCTAAAAAAAAAGTGTCTTCCTGATCCCACATGTGATTTTTTGGACTATTTGGCGTGAGAGAAACAAAAGATTCTTCGAAGGAGAGTAGACGCATGACGCATCTCCAACAAATCAAGGATAGTATCATCAAGACTCTTTTTTCTGGCCAGTGCGAACTTCTGCCAATCTTATTTCAATGTCATTGATTGTTTTGGAAGAATGGGAAGTTTAGCTCTTCCTTTATTGTTTGGCAGATTGTGTGGATAGTTCATACTTAGGTTGTAAATAGTCTTTTGCACAGTGCTCACTGTGCAACTCAGCTTTTGTTATTTATATATTAATATATATCCTTTTCCTTATCAAAAAGACTTTTTTTCTGGGCCAGTGCAAACTTCTGCCAATCTTATTTCAATGTCATTGATTTTATAGATAGGTTCTATCTTGGATGTACATAATCCTTTTGTAGGAAGCTTGGTTGCCTCCATCCTATTGTTCATATTTTCGTAATATATTCTACACTTTTTCCTCATCTAAGAAAAATAAGGGGTAATGGATGAGCTCCAAAATAATTGCTTAGAGAAAGCGCCTAGACATGCTCATGTACCTCATCCATCAGCCAATAATCATAAAACAAGGTCAGCTTACATCTGACGAGCTCAGAAATTGACGCTGTGTCACCAGAACCTCCATTCAGGACAGCCTGAAATACCAGATTAAGATGTCAGACAAGGTCAATTCGGATAACTTTGCACAAAACATGCAAACAGAATCATGTGATATGATATTCAGGAACTTTATGCAGAGTTCAAGTTTAATGTATCCAAAATAACACATCTCCCATTTGGGAAGTTGGAGTGTCTCAATGGTGATAAAAATTTGAAGTTTTTGGTTTGCGTAGACTCTATAATGTATTTGTCCCTTTGGTACATGCGCGATATTCCCTAGGTGTCTAATTGATACATCTCTCGATTACTTAACAATTAATAATAATAACAATAATAATATTAGTAACAACACACCTCCCATTCACAGAAGAAGCACTTTGTGTATACTTCCCACTCAAAGAAGAGGCACAACTTCCAAGTTTTGTGTAGCTGAATAACACCTCTCGTCCCCAGAAGTGACACAAGATCAAAGTTTTGTGTAGCTCAAATAACACCTCTCATTCACAGAAGAGGCACTTGACTAGACTATCATTGCATCGGAAGGGGGGAAAAATATGGTCATCTTATCTTGGAAACAGTTAGTGGGAAACTAAGGTTATCACATTGTACAATGGATGCCGCAGGCTTGAATTGCAGAAACAGCCTCTAAATTGAGACGGTACGATGCTTTGGTAGAAGTCTCATTCAACAGTATCCTTCAACCAGCTCTATATCCCCAAAAGCATGAAAAGAGAACAGGATAGGGATCCTGACTACAGCACGGAGTTGTGGAAACTAACGAGGGAATTCTTACCAAGAACATCCACCAATCGAAAAAACTTATAAGAGTGCTGTAACAACCAAATTACTCTAACCTAGTTATCTGAAGAATCGTAATCTACACATCCTAGCATGAGTCCTACATATTCATCGTATAGCCTTTCCAACTCATAAATGTCTTTCAAATTCCACGACAAATTGTAGTAGTAAACCCTCAGAATTGCACAATGACATCAAAGAAGAACAGCATTTAGCAAAAAGAAAATGCCTCTCTTAAGTGCAGAGAATTCAATTAACACTTCAGAATATATTAACCTACTTTTCCAAACATACAGCAACACGAGGAAATGCACAGCCCAAGAAACTTTGCTTCATGTTAGCAAAATTTCCAATAGGTATACAACGAACATGGATAATTATACAAACTACACTACAATAAGGAGTCACCAAACTACCTAAGAAACATGTTCTACAGATGATAAGCATCATAATGTGTTGTATTAGCAAAAGGGAACTTCCATTAGTCTAAAAAAACAAGAGCAGTAGTTTACTAGACCCACACCCCCGCACAACAAAAACGACTGGCAAGGGGGCAAAATGCTTAAACTTTTCACCTTAAGAGCTTCAGGAAGGTCACCGGGCTTTGTCCTAGCGTATCTTTCATCCAAAAGCAACAACCTTGTAGACCCCTTCCACTTCGTTCCCTTAAACTCATCCCCCAACAACCCCCTCAAATCATCATCATTTTCTTCCTCCTCCAGAACCTCCACCACCACACTGTTCCTCTTACCAACCCCCTTCCCCACCCCATGAAACTCCTCATTCTCACCCTCCTTCCCCTTCTTCTTGGTCTTCTTACTGTTTGGCCTCGAAATCTTGGCCAAGTTCCTGAACTTCACAAACCCCCTTGCATTGAACTCTTTAGCAAGTTTATCCCTATACATCACACCACTCAACACCTCCCCATCACCCTCTGCCCTCCCATAAATCCTCCTATTCACAGCATCTACAACCTCATCCTCATCATCAAACCCCTTCGTAATCTTCAACAATTCTTGAGTTTCCTCATCAACTTCATCCCCAGGAACCCTAGCAATGTTCCGAATTCTAGGCCAATTGAGCAGGTGCCCACGAAGCCTGCTCTCTAGCTCGTAGCAGCGGTCCGAAGGAACTCGAAGAGCGGCAAATTCAAAGACCCGGCTGAACTGGTGTTCGTCAAATGGGGTTTGTTGGTCATCTTTGTCGGACTGGGGGGTTTCAAGGGTACCAGCACCCTGCCCTCCGATAGGGGTGGTTAAGAGATGATGGGTTTTAGAGGGGATGATGCCCTTTTCAAGGGAAGGGCCATAGGAGACTGAAGAAGAGTGAGCTGAGACCTGGGTTGTTGCAGATAACAAGGATATGGCAGAGGTGGTGCGGTGGAGAGAGAAAATGGCGGGAGTGAAGAGGAGCCTGGAGGGCGTGTGGCAGCGCAGGAGCATGAGCTTGATGAGCATGTGAGACCGCGAGAGAGAGAGAGAGAGAGAGAGAGAGGGAGAGAGTAGAAGCAACAGCTCTTCCCTAATGGCGGAAGAAAAACAACTGCCGCCAAGCGATGGTCCAACGGATAAGAAGGTCGCTGGGCGCGGGGGAACGGGCGCAGAAATAATTCTGAGAGAATTGAGCTCTCAGAGTCAGCCGCTCTGGTGCTTCCCCAAAGGCTTTGTTTGACTAAAGCTAAATGCTTTTTTAAAAAAAAAAAATGGGGGTCAGCTGGTTGTACAAAGAAGCATTAACTTCGAATCTCGGACGTGTAGCAAGGACAACTTGTCCGTTAGCTTCCTTAGCTAATGCCTCAGTAAAACTGAAACATAAATTCTTAAGGCATGTTCTTTTCGTAAATAAATTAAAATAGATAAAAAATAAAATAAGTTAAAATAGAATAAGTTATATTGAAGTAGGTTGAAATAGATTTAAATAGATTAAAGTAGGTTGAAATTTTTTTATGATAAATTAAACTTGATTAAAATAGTGGAAGTGAGTTGAAGTAGGTTAAAGTGGGTTGAGATTGGTACTTTGAAATTGGCCTACGAAAAGAACATGCCAAGGGGCCCTTACTATCAAACCCCATGGTAGAATTTTTAAAACACGTCTTGCGGTATTCTGGTCAATCATTTGAACTTGTAAATACTTACATCTATGTTCAATGCATATTTTGTTGTTCGTTTTATTCCATCGCTTGAAGGAAAGCATAGTCAAGGGTGCAAAAGATTCAACAACTTTCGTGTCCATAGAGAAAGTAGAAGGCTGCGTAGGGTTTGGATTGGCCCATCCTCTAAACTTGTCGTAAGTTTTAAATGAGGATAACGTAGAATCGTAGGGGACCACGCACCCTCCATAACCACATCAAAGGGGGATAAATAGAGCATCCCATAAGAGTACTATCTGACTGTACCCATGTAATATTCTAATCAACTGTTTGGAGGAATTTAATTAATAAAAAAGTTTTAAAATGTTAAGTATGTAAAACTTTGAATATGGTATATACCAAATGTGTATGTATATAAAAAATTAAGAATGCATAACTCTAAACATGGTATGCGAAAATATAATAGGAATATTAACATGATTTTTTTATTTGGCCTCAATCACAAAGACCTTTTAGCCTAACAAATTTAAGTATTTGATTTGAGTTCACTTTTCCCAACAAATACCCCTTCTCAAAAAACAAAAAAGAAATTACTGGCTTTTACAACCAAAAGAGGGAAAGGAAACAAACGAGCTTCGAATAATGTCAAGTCAATTTCAGTTGACAAGATCCTTCATGGCAAAATGAGTGGATAATGCAGCAATGAAGGCATGAATAAGAGCAAGATTGTTACCAGTTAATAACATATCATTGACGTATAAGAGAGGTACAAGAAGAACAGATTGGTGATGATAAACTAATATAAAATAGTCAACTTTGTTGCATATAAAATCTTTATAAAGTAGAAAAGAACTAAAGCATTGAAACCAGACCCCATGGGCTTGTTTTAAACAATAAGGAGATTTCTTACGGCGAAATACATGATGTGGGAAAGAAGGATGAATGAAACCATAAGGCTAATATATACTTTCTCATCAAGATGACCATAGAGGAAAGCATTTTTCACATCAAGTTGTCAAATTTAAGTCACAAGAAATAGGAACATAAAGAATTAAACGGACAATTGAAGCTTTGACAAGTCATGGTAATCAATATCTACTTGTTGATGATTCCCAAGAGCTATAAGGCAAGCCTTGTAACGCTCAATAGACCCATCTTATGCATATTCTTTGTAAATCCACTTGTAGCCGACTACATTCATAAAGAGAATGAGTTGCACAAGCTCACACATATCATTTTCTAACAATGCGTTAAATTCCTTTGTCATGGCTTGTTGCCAAGTGGAGTGTTTCACTTTTTTTGAAAAGGACATGGGATCACCATCATCATTCAACACGCTTAAAGATAGAATGGACTTGGGTTTTGAAATGCCAAATTTAGAACTTGTTTGCATGGGATGTTGATTCTACGGGGCAGTCGGTGGGGCCGAAGTTGTGGAGCACAACGGGTTGGATATAGGAACATTGCATGGGCTGAGCTAACTATACAGGGAAGAATGTGGAACTGTGGCCTGCTGATAATTTTGTGGAGATTGGGCTAGCCCAAGCAATAGCTACACTCAAGGAAGGAGGAGGGGACTGATGCTTGGCTTGTGGAGAGGAGGGAGGCAAGGTCGCATGAGATACATGAGGTGCGGGAGATTGGGAAGCAAGTTCAAGGGCTTGGGGTCACATGAGGTAGGAGGCAATGGGAATTAGGGAGACATTGGAACACACATAGAAGGGTCGAGATAGGAGCCTGGAAAGGGGCTCGATTGGTGCATGTCTACTGGAGCAAGTAAGGCACGCTAAGACCGAGTAACAGTGGGAGACCAAAGCGGAAAATAAACCTACGATGAAAGGCAGGTCTTAGATGCAATAAGATGACGATAAGGATAAATGCGCTCATGGAAAACACATCTGCTTATATATATGCGTCCTGAAATAGGATCAAGACAACGATACGCCTTGTAATGTGCAGCATAACCTACAAAGACACATTGGGTAGACCGATGTTGAAGCTTATACTTGGTATAGGACTGTAGGGTCATAAATTTGGAAAGCATTAGCTCCTAAATCCACGCTAGAAATTATAACCGGGAGATCTAGAGAACAATTTTCGAAAATGAGAAAGACCTTGAAGTGTAGGGGTGCGAAGGCAAATTATGACGTAAGTAGCACTAAGAACAACATCATGCTAAAAAGTGTGATGCGTTTGAGCCTCAACAAGCATGGTGCGAGCGATGTCTGCAATATAACGATGTTTTCTTTCTGCAACGTTGTTCTGTTGTTGAGCATACGGTGTTGTTTTGCGAAAGTAAATACCTTGGTGAGCAAAAAATAAGAAAACAAGTATTATCATCTTATTTGTTGCCACCACTGTGAAAATAAACAATTTTGGTGTGGAAAAAGATTTTCAACAAACTTCTGGAAGTGAATAAAAATTTTCAAAGCTTCAGATTTGTATTTCGTAGGTTATAACCATGAATATCGAGAATAGTCATCGACAAACAAAATATAATACTTATACCTATGATTGGAATAAATCGATGATTGTCATATATCATTATAAATTAAAAACAATGATTTCTGCACAATGCTCAACTTTTGTAAACAGTAATCTAGTAGATTTGCCTAAGCAACAAGAGACGCAATCTTTTGAAAACTTATCCGTCTTAACAATGGACTTAGTAGAATGTAATAAGTCTAATACGCTAGGGCTAGTGTGTGCTAACCTACGATGCCAGATATTAGCATACTAATGCAAGGTGAAGACAGCACCCGGTGAACGGCTAAAAATAGGGAAGAGATATCCACTATTTTTGACCCTAAGCATAGTTGTCCTCGTTTTGTTGAAATCATATTATGTTTTAAATGTGGAACCTGAAAAATAGAACGTACTTTCAATCTTTTAGCAAGAGTAGATACACCACAATTGTCAATGTAATGTATGGGAAGCTTAGCACCATTGCCTGCAACTACTTGTGTCTATAAGGGGATGTAGAAACAAAATTACAATCACGCAGAGTCATATGTGCAAAAGCACTTGAATTAGAACATCAAGTGGTTTCCTGGGGATCACCAAGAGACAACATAGCAAGTGAGCGGGGTTCAGGTGTGGGACCTATACTAGACAAGAAACAAGGACATTGGAGGGCGGAGTGCTAGGTTGAAAACAAATTTGACAGGTAATGTTAGCAGGGTAGAACCAAATAGCCCTGACTGACTTAAGGTACCTACAAAAAAGGTATTAGTACACATTTGATGCCAAGTATCAAAACATGAATATATCTTATTACTCATGCACGTACTTTTGGGCGTGCTTCGAGATTTAGTTTGTGATGCGTTATTATTAGAACCATTATTGTGTTGTTGGTTGTTGCAGTTTTTGAAATTGTACATACCACCCCCTCTTATATTATGGTTCTGGTGGCCTCCACCTCGTCCATGACCCGAGTTGTTGTTGCAGTTATTGAAGGCTGAGTGAGTGGATGAGGATTTTTGTATGATTGATGTCGGATGCACGATCCCATATTCATTCCCATCCAACATACATAGTCGTTGTTTATGAAGTAAGAGGCATGGATACAAGTCATCAAGCGTGAGCTCCATGGGAACATGACTTAAGATAGTGACAAACATCTCATATTCACAACCACGAACCATCAATGTGTAATGAACTAGCACACTTTGCAGCACAAGGGAATTAATTGAAGCATGATTATCGGCTATGGATTTTATCTCCCCTAAATAGGCATCCTTGGATTGGTTGTCATCTTTGCAAATATTCGTGATTTGTGTAAGCTCGAGTGCCTGTGCCATACTCGAGTGCATAAAACAACATTGGAGTTTCTCCCAAACATGAGACAAGGTAATAGACTATGTCACCAGCTGACTGATTGAATAAATCTCCTTTTGCAATTAGAACATCTTTGCTCCATTAGCCTGCCCATACCTTTCCTCCAACTTAGTTCACATCTCTCGAGCTGCGTTTCATAGTTGATGCTATTAGCAAATTCTTTGACCAAAACATTTAGAATCCATGACATCACCATATCATCACATTTGATCCACTTCCCTGTATATGGGGTTGTGGGTAATGGGTGAGCAATAGATCCATCAACAAAGCATAATTTGCTCTTCATTAACAAAGCAATTGTCATGGCTCTCTACCAAGAGTCAAAACATTACCATCTAATATATGATAGATTAAAAGTGAGCTAGATGATTGGATGGATGTAGAAAGTAGGCTTCAACGAGATCTTTTGCACTCATGCTATTCACAAATTTATTTGTTTTAACTTTGTTGTCATTAACAATAAGAAGAGAATCACAAAATTAAAAAAACATAACGACATGATTCTTAAAGAGTGCAAGCTATATCAATTTAGAGAAACTAGGCAAATGATCAAAAACAATGGGAAAAAAAATAAGAATTATGTAGGCTTGGTCAATTTGATGATACAAATCAAAGATCGAATAATCAAAGAAGAGAAAAGGAATCAAGAATCAAATATTAATTTGGGCTTTAAACAAAGGGATCATGTATTTAAGTTCAAATGAGATTTTAGCCCAAAATCAATTGGTAATGGTTAAAGTAAAACACAAGCTTATATACAAGCTCTTTAAATTTATCAATGTAAGACAAATCCTATCACGACACTCCAACACACCCCCTTACATGTGCGCTACTAATAATGACCAACACATGCACATATTTTTAACCAAATAGGGTGGTGACAAATCAAGATTGAGCAACTTAACCTGATACCATATTGAATGTTAGATGAATTTGGGCCTTAAACAAAGAAGTCGTGCGTATAAGCTCAAATAAGGTTTTAACCCAAAATTAATTGGCAATTGGTAGAGTAACACACAAGCTTATATATACGCTCAATCCTTTTAATTTTGTTCGTACAGAACAAATTTCACCATCACATTCCAACAAAAACATATAATTATAAGTCACAAATTTGGCTATGATGTGAAATATGATCTTCAATATTGATTGCTAAAAATAACATAAAAGTTACAAAAGCCAAAATTATTCGATAAGCACTCAAAGTTAAAGAAGTTATAAAATAATATATAATCAATTGTTCTTTTAAGAATTATTATAATACAATTATTGCATAGAAGTACAAATCATTAATTATCCGCCTAACTTTGGATTACATAAACTTTGAGTTCGATTATACTATAGATAAAAGTTTAACTATAATCAAGTTGGTATTATGATAGATTATCAACTCTTTCATCATATTTTCTAGTTTGTTGGAAATGTTACTTGCCTAATTATGGCCAATAGTAAGCCCCTTTGATATAAACCTTGATTTTGAACTCATCTTAGCTCCTATTTGATGCCTTTTTCTCATTGTTTTTACATTAAATCTTGATGAAAAAGGGTCAAATTTGCCTCCTTTAGTCCATATTGCGCTTATTGGGTTGTTTTCCTTGTTTTCATGAGTTAATGCCAAAAAGATGGGAAATCACTGATTTCGATGGAACTGAAGACCCTAGACATGTGTTTTTAGAAGGAAAAAAAGGTTGTATGAAGTTTTGACTTCCGAAGCCTGAAAAGCAAGTCTAGAGGGCTAAAATGAGTGCATAGTGGCCGTGCACAAGAGCAAAACCATGCACATTTCTGGCAGTTTTCAATCTCCAAACTAGTGGAGTGCACGACCGTGCGTATTTGAAGTACGGCCGTGCGCCCTCCTAAACTATGCGTTACTAAATCGGTTTTCGGGCTATTTTGGGGGGATATCTCGTCTTTTCTTCAGAGCACTTTCTCATAGGCGATTTTAGGGTTTATTTGTGAGATTTCTAAAACTCTTTTGCAACAAGTTTTTCACCATTGATGATTATTTGATGATCATTATTATGCTTAATCCAAGTTTGCTTCTCAATTATCTCCTTCTCTTATCATTGTTTTCTAGGGTTCTTTGTGCAAATTATGTTTGCTATTCTAGTGATTGATTTGATTGTTCTTGATCACATTTGTGGCTAATCTCCCAACTTGGGGTGGGATTAAGGACAATTATGTTATTTTGATCATGAATTAGCCCCAAACCTCTACTTGCTTTGTGTTTGTGATTGTGATTTTTACTATACGCACCATGTGTTCGATGAATTGCTTGAGAAAACATTCATATATTATTATCTGTATTTAAGGAGCATTGAAAGACGAAACCTTTACCTAGCATGACCTGGTAGACAACTAGGATTTCAATATGAAACTAATTAAAGTTCTAATTGGAAATCGAGATTATTGATCTTATAATCCTTTTACTTTAGTTCCCATAAAAATAGGTGGCTGTAGTCTTAGGATTAGTCTTCGACCCTTGAGGGAGGGAGGAGATAAGCTTATTTGGCAATCTATTCATTCATAATTGCATGCTTGGGTGAGTTTGATGGCATTAATGACTGATTCATTTGCATAATTGTGCTATTAATTCCAACTCAGGTGTTTCGATATGCTGATTTCTTGTTTGTTCTTAGTTATTGTCGTTTCTTCAGTTAAACATTTGAACCTCCAAGTCTATTTTGCCTAAATTGAGTGTTGAAAGTTAGCTTGGTTATTAAAATCAAGTTTTCTATGGACATGACTCATACTTGCCGGTTGCTGGCTACAGCTACACCATACACTTGTGGTATAAATTTTACTCAACAACCTTTTACTTTGATTCGTTTCATGGTTTTTAATATCTTGTAATATGGTTGTCTTCTTCTAATAAATTATATCCTTCTTGTGAGAGTTAGGGTTTCTCTTATTATAATAGTTAAGGTCTCTCTTCTTTTTATTAGAGTTAGGATTTCTCTCCTTTTTGTGAGAGTTAAGATTTCCTCTTTTAATTTGTGAAATTTATTTATCTTGCTTATTTGTGCAAGTTTTATTACAGATGCTGATTCACTTAGAGAGTATTCTTCTAGTTTATCAGTTAACGAGTTCATTTCATTGGGTTTGATCAAGAATGATGCGACAATGGAAGTTCATATCACTCAATAAAAATAATGTTTCTTACAAGTTAGATATATTATGTCCCACATGTGCGTGTCCAATGAAGTTATAATACAACTCGCTAATATTTGGGAAAGGAAGTCGAAGTACACAATTTGTGGCCAAAATGATGCTATAGATATAGAGTTAATCGAAAGTACACTTACCATATAATTTTGTTAAAATAGAGATATGTTTTAATATTTTAGATTTATTCTTGTCATAAAATTATCAGTGTAGATATTGTATAACTTTTCATTAATTTTTCTATCCAAAGCAAAAGTATTTTCTAATATAACTATAATGTGGTTATTTTATCATAACCTAATGTTCTATTCAAAGAAATCAAATCAAATTAAGCAAGCTTCGATATTAATATTTAATATATAGCTTGCTATCTAACTAGGAAAAACTTTATTTGAACTGAATAGATACCATTAATATCTCTACTAAATAATATTTTAAATTATTAGTTGAATTCCAATCATCACAATATTAAAAGCAATAACAAAAGAGAAACATTGTTCAATATAGAAGTGTCTTCATTTAGTCCCCTCAAAACATCGGTAAATATTTTTTATACCCTCTTCAAGTTATTCTTTGCTCCCCTTATCTTTGTGCCAAGTAATTTTTAATCCCAAATTTTACTAAAATGCTCTTCACACAACAAACAATAGCTAAAAATATGAAGCACATTTTCATAAATTTGTATGGAAAGTTTATTTGATACAAATGGGGGAATAATAATTTACAAGGGTTACAGTGTAAAAGATACTTACCAAACAAATGAAAATAATGCATTTTAATACATAAAAACATAGGAGCATGCCGATAATTGTCATTCAAAAATAAACGATAGTTAAAAAAAAAGAAAGAACTAATGTGTTATACACATATATAAAAAAGGTACAATCAATGCTAAACAAGTTTCAATTCATACCAAGAGATTTTTAAGGGTAAGTTTCTTTTTTCTTCTTCTCGGACCATTGATCATTTATATTGGAGGGAAATTGCTCATGTGGAAAGAGGGATGGCATTTTGTTGCACTCCATGCATCCCACTATCCAATGGGCGTATAAGCTTATACAAATTCACTAATATTGATATTTACAATAATGTTGTTTGAATTATATATAACAAATTGATTAGTACTGAAATAAAGAAACATGCCCTTCTCTCCCCCTTTTTTCTCACTATCTCACTATCGTATTTTTTTAATGTAAATTGTTGCTCTATCGTTGATGTGAGATTATGTCAGAGTATCATGAAGAATTAAGATTGAAAAAAAAATCTATTTACATAATATTTTTCAAGGGGTAATATCTGGGATGCTGAAGTTGGTTTATCACCAAGTTTTGTGTGGCAAAACAATTGAATGATTCATAATGTTTGACGACGCATTGACGAGAGGATTATTAGAGTTAAAATCTAGGGTTACAAATGGTTATGAGACTGAAGCTAGCGTGTAAGCCATTATTGATTATGAATTGTTGTCTTGGAGGGTGGTTAATTTGATGCAAATTCTTGACC
>NCQV01100544.1:31845-54540 GCA_002740545.1 Lophocereus schottii
ACTTCAATCAGCTTCAATCCATTTCAACCCACTTTAACCAATTTCAATCCATTTTTCACTATTTTAACCAACTTCTACATATCATACAAAAAAAAAAATTCAACCAACTTCAACTTACTTCAACAAAAAAAATACCTACTTTAACCTGCTTCAATAAAAAAAAATATCTACTTCAACCTACTTTAACTCACTTGTACCCATTTCAACCAATTTCAACCCATATTTTCCAATGAAAACAACAGACTCTTATTACATGGAAAACAATTATCTGCAATTTGTGTGAAGAACTTCCAATATTTTATTACTAACGCACACGGAAAAAATATCTGCTCAAAATACAAGTACAATACATTTGCATTTTCTGTCACGAATTACAAACAACGTCAAAAAAATTTACATATTTCTTCATTATGGCAGAAAAAACATCTGCAAATTTGCCCCAAATTACGATGAACGAAAAATAAATTTGTTACAGATACAGCAACAATCATCCATGCTTAAAAAAGCAGAAAAAAATTAAGCATCTTTTCCATATACAGAATCAAACTCAAAATATCTACTAATCACAAAAAACTAATATTTGCTTAATAAAGCAGAAAAAATTATTTGTTCAATATATATAACCAAAATTTTCATCTACAATTTCCGGCACGACTAACAAATATATCCATAATATCTGAAAAATAAATAAAATTTTTCATAATTATTATCAGACTATTCATGCATACAATTATATAAATTATAAAAGTTTTCAAAATATGAAAAATAATAGTTATATGTAGGAGTTGGAAGGAGTGGGCGAGAGTGGGAAGGAGTATTTTTTTTTTTTAAAGTGTGGGAAGATGTGGGAAAAGGAGGGAGAAGGAGCGGGTAGGAGTGGAACGGAGTAGGTTGGGTCCATTAAACTACGAAAAGAATAGGGCCTTAGCCGTTCTATGGTCTAGAATGGTCACCGTGGTCATCTTAACATGAAATGTGACTATCAGAGGAAATGTGGCAAAACATGGGTCGCCCCACTTCAAATTTCAAAGCCCTTCTGATGTGGTCCTTCCATCTCTTAGGAAGCCGTAATTTGAATTGTTGTTTCACATTATTCCTTATTCTTCTGTCCTGTAAACATGATAATCATTTACTTTGTGAGATGAAGAGGCCTTTTTTTTTTTCCCTTCCCCTTTGCGGGTGGGGATGTTGGAGCTTAGCTATTCTGATGAGGATGCAGATTAACTAAATTATTCTAAAAAACTAGTTGGTAGCTGTGGTACATTGATGAAGATTCCCCTTGTTTTGTTGTCTTCTTGTTCTATTTTTCCCCTGATAAATGCACCATTTGGATCGTGGGTGGAGATAGAGTACTTATATCCTTCCTGTGAATGCAGGTGTAGAAGGAGGTTTTGGCAGCGTTGAACCTGAATATGAAGAAACATACAACATAACTATATTGCCAGAATATGCTAGTCTTCCATTTCCTTCTGTTGAGTTACCAGAAAAGGTACTTGCAGTTGTTTTTTTTTTTTAAAAAAAAAAAACTAAAAACGGCGGTAAATCCTTCATTTTTTTCTTAATTAGAAACTGGTGTAGCATGATTGGCAGTATGCCATATTATATGGATTGAATTTCTATTGAGGGTATTGCATAACGTGTGTAAATGTAGGTAAGGTTGGCAGTTGATGCTATTTTAATGGCTGAGGGTGCAGAGCGGAAAGAACAGGTTGCAGCCTGGATTGCTGAGAAGCAAGTCAGTGCATATGCCATGAATTTGCAACAGCTTCACAATGGCATGATTGTTCCTCCCTCTGGGTGGAAATGTGCAAAGTGTGACCAAACGGAAAATCTTTGGTTAAATCTAACAGATGGAATGATCCTCTGCGGGAGGAGAAATTGGGATGGAACTGGTGGTAATAATCATGCTGTTGAGCATTATAATGAGACGAAGTATCCTCTTGCTGTCAAGCTTGGCACGATAACTGCTGATTTGGAAGCAGCAGGTAATGCTTCTCTAGACTAGGAGCCATGNNNAATTTTAACATATATCTGCTATTGTGGATAGTGCTTTGCAGTTAATGTACTAGTTATCTGAGAATCAGTTTTATGACATTCGAGTTAAGAGTTCTTGATGATTGGGACTGCAAATAAGTTTTAAACGGTTTTCTTTTCATAATATTGTTATTCAGCCTGTATAGCATTCATGCACACATGACTACAATTTTATGACTGATTTTTTATTTTGGTTAATGTAATTGGTAGTCCGTTCACTGTTGACTTTTTTGAGGTTCAGTTTGAATTTTGCTTTTGTATCTCTTAGTGTCTTTCTCCATCAGCAAAATCATGTGTCAGATAGCATCAAACATCATTTGGCAAGAGCATCATATATGGCAAGATCTCAGCATTGCTAAAGCAATTAAAGAAAATTTCTGAAATTGTATATTCAGGATTTTAAGTAAGTTCCCGAGAAAAAAGCTTAATTGAGGGTTATAGTCAGATGTCGGGTTGCATACAGAAGTGGAGTTTCAATTAATGGAATTTAATCGTGGGAGTTTGGGGCTTGCAGTCAACTGGAAAACTGGAAAGGGCGAGTTAGGGCCTGTTCTTTTCATGGGTAAATTCCAAAATACCAATCTCAACCCACTTCAACCTACATCAACCCACTTCAACCTACTTCAACCCATTTCTACTATTTTAACTAAGTTCAATTTATCATATAAAAAAAATTCAACCTACTTCAACCCACCTCAACTTATTTCAACACACTTCACCAACCCCAATCTACCCACGAAAAGAACAGACCCTTAATTTCTCAGGTTTGAATTTTGATGGCTGGAAACTTGGCGCCAGTGCCTGATTGCTGACAATACAAAACTTAGCTTTGTTCCTAGCTTTCTCTCTTCCCAATGCCACTGGGGTTGGCTTTATTAATCTGTTTGAGTATTTCTGTGTGAGTGTTAATCTGTTTGAGTATTTCTGTGTGAGTGCTAGTCCTCTCTTTTTCTTTCGTTGGCTCTCCTAATGAGGTTTCGTCCTGTTCCTGGATTGTCGACCTGCCCCTATGGGTCTGTTTTCTCCTTCCAATGCCAGTCTCAACTTTTCTATTTTCTTTTCGTCAATGGTACATCTCTCTCTCTCTCTCTCTCCCCCCCTCTCTCTCTGCGCCTCTCTCTTTCTCTCTCCCCCTCTCTCTCCCTGGCTAATGCTATATATTTTTTTGAGTCATATATTCTCTTATTTTCCTCTGTTGCTTTCATGCTCCCAATATAGGTTACATGCAAATAAATCATTCTTAGGTGTAAGTGTATAGTCAATTGTGCTCTCTATTAGACTACTACAAAATGTGCCTCTCGTCCATCCTTGGCACATGTGTCTCTACTCTCTAGGTTGCTCCTAGTGCACCTTTAGGGACTTTTGCACTTGTGTTTGCCCCACGTAGCTTGGACGAAGGGTTCCTGTTTGTTTTTGTCATATAGTTGAGGACATATGAGTTTTTGTGCGTTTTAAAGTTATGTGGTGTTTTATTTATTATATCTTTTCTTTGAGAATCCTGTGTGGTGACGAGCTTAAATAAATCTTGAACTTGTGTTGATTACTACTTGGATCATTTAGCAGTAGATCTCATCGATTTTGTGTGATTGATGATCAACTGAATGAAAATATGTGAATTGGACCATACCCTATTTTTCAATGTGAATCTTGGGTAAATTTTCTGTTTTGTGATTTGGAAAAACAAGGGCTACCATTGACATATTTCTCATTGTAATCCTACTTTCAAAATTGGGTTTTTGGATTCTAATAATCTAACCTTTGGGATATTATCAAACATAATTATAATGATCACTAAAGCTAGATCGATTGATGACCTCATCCTACAACAATCCTCATCCTCATAATTAATTAATTATGCACACACACACACACACACACATATTTGTATATTGTGTGTCTGTGTGTGTTTGTGTGTTTACATACATACATTTGTGTGTGTGTGTGTGTGTGTCTCTCTCTCTCTCTCTCTCTGTCTCACACACACATGCACACGTTATGATGTTGAATCGTGGAATATTCATCTTGCGAAAGAATAAACTGTAGGCTAACATTAAATATGTAGCGCAAGGGCTATAGCTTAGTTGGGAGAGCACCTTGTAGTCTTACTCAAAGTCAGAGAAACCCTGGAATTAATAAAAATGGGCAATCTTGAGCCAAGCAAAAAATAAGGGTTCAGAAAGCAAGAACTAAAAAAAAGGAAAGGTGCAGATACGCAAAGGAAGTTGTTCTAACAAATGAAGGTGACTGTGCTGTGTTCTTATACGATTCTTCCATCAAAACTCCTATTTATTTCTGCTTTTAACACCATCCATGTGCGACAAAACGTTACCACCTCATGGCATTTCAAATTTTAGGGGGAATTATACTGAATCATTAAAGCTGTTACTCATTTATTTAGCATGTAACAACATGCTCATCACATGTGCATACTGCATTACTGTTCCTTCAATTTTTTAATGCTCCCATCCATGCTTGATAAGTGCGTTTGGTATGTGGTGATAAAAAAGGTTGATATTTGGTGTAGAAGACTATCTTTTATGTGTGGGTGTGCAGAAGCCAAAGTCATCATATTGGTGAAAAATTGGTATTTGGTATATAGAATTTCTGTTTTGCCCCTTCCAGTGTATCCTTCCCATAAGTTTGTTTCCTACAACCTTTGCATTTTAATCTAGTCTTTAATGCATCTGTATGCTGCTTCTGGACGGATGTTGCTGTGTTATTGGATGCACCCATGGAGTTCAGTCTGAGCAATGATCTTAGTCTTTTCACCATGGTGACACTACTCATTTATTAAATTCTGATGTAATAATTGTTGAATATTTTGATTTTTCAGATGTTTTCTCTTATCCGGAGGATGAAAGTGTCATTGACCCACTTCTACCTCAGCATTTGGCACATTTTGGGATCGACTTTTCTTCTCTGCAGAAGGTTAGGCATTGTGCGTCAATTATACCTAGTGTTCTGTGGTCTTGTTTTTTTTTAATTTAATTTTTTTTGGCCCCTTCAAAACTTTAGGATCAGTGACAATATTGTTGAAATGATTCCAAATGAAAATTACCTTAAACAGGTGAATGGACTGAATTCGAAATGATTTTACTATATAAGGAATTGATTTATATAGTTTGGTGACTTTGGTTGGAGAAATGCTCAAAAGCTTGCACAGTGCAGCATATTTCTTGGTTTGTCAATGTTCTTTCATTTTAGGTAAGATGCTTCGTGAAAGGGCCCTACCACAAATGGGGGTACTCAAGTGGGGATCCTTTTTATTGGGGAGGGGGTTTGTTTGGGTGGAAACTTCTACTCAAGTGCACTATACCACCCCGTTGATGGTTAACATGAGTCATTTGTAAGCACGAATTTTGTCCTTTTCTATTTTTTCAATGGTTGTCTTGTTCCTCGTCATGAACAGACCTATGCTGTCCTCAACAATGTGTCCTGTTCATTTGATTTGATTGCTTATTTCTGAATGTTGTCCATTGGAATTGGCTTCTCTATAGGTAGTGATAACTACAGTGATAAGACCGCTTATAGTTAGATCTCCCAAATCCAGCGCAAGCAGGACCCACACTGGGAGTTTTTTGTTTTTGTTGTTGTTATCTGAATGCAAGGAAGTCAGTTTGCTGTTAATAAGAAATAAATAGGAAGATACATCTGGAGCAACATGCCTGCTGGCATGGCTGTAGCACCCCTCCTTGTTGGACAAGCCTGAGATAATTAAAGTAGGTGCTCTCCTTTTGTTTTGCTAGTACCTCATAGCTTGAAGGTCCATTCACTCCATTGCACTCTTTTCGTATTATACTGAAATTAATCATTCCCAGGCAGGGACTATTTCTCTTTCAACAATAACAAATGATAGTTTAGCATAGCTTTTGCTAAGGTCGGGTTTGAAGGGATCAGGCCTTACCTTGAGAAGCAAAGAGGACTTGAATAGATAGCAAGAAAACCGTAGGATATATGTTTGAGAGAGTTAGAAACCTTGGAAAGCTATTGGATATCACGCCCTACGAGTAAGTCCCAAAAGGGACCCGCAAGAAGCCTTTTGCACCAAGCTAAGGAATGCAAAACTCGGCTTGGACCAAGGATGGGCTCTTGGTCGCAAAAGGGAATCTATTTTTTTTCTTCCAAAACCCTTATTTTCTTTTCTGTTTTTTGGGTATGCCACTCTGCGAGCAACGAGTGCGACGCACGGGCGGAGCGAAAACAAAGCAACAAACAAGCGGAATTCTTCGATTTTTTTTTTTTGGGCGGAAATCGTTTTGATTGTGTATTGATTATAGATCCACGTCTTTCTTGTTCCACCAGCGGGTGCTATGCCTCCTGATCTATCTGAGAGTCAAACCCATTCCAATCTTTCTGGGGACCTGACCTTCTGTAAGGGAAATAAGAAAAAGCTTAGCGGCTGTGTTAAACTGCCCAAGATGGGCCTATTTAGTTGAGTCCAGAACGGATAAAGTCCAACCCTGTCTTCTGGCCTTTCCATGGAGTGTACAGTTCCCAGTCCCACCCACTTACAGCTGCCATCAACCACAACTAAATCAACTCAAAATCTGGTAGGATAAGGTGGTTCTAGTGAAAAAAATTACACATTAAATCGGGCGAGGACTTCATCCTTGGACATTTAGGCAGTCTTGCGGTTTTACACCTGAAAGTAGCTACCGATTTTTTACGAACTTCCTCATGTGAAAGACAAGGAAGCCAGAATCTGACGTGGTACACATGCATAGGTAGTAATGTTAAGCATGATTAGGCACATCAAGTAGCAGTATGCAGCAATTCTAGACTTGAGAGTACACGTGGACATCAAGTGATCAACGGCTAGCATAAACCTAATCAGTAATGTGGAAGGCGTTATAGGGAGAAGCATGTGAACCTGAATAAGAGGGATATAGTTACAGAAGAAGATGCTGAGGACCTCATCTGAGTTTTGCATCCTATCAAGAGCCATATCAATACTGAGTCTCTTCTGATGGTTTCCAAGTTCCAATGCTGTTTTTCTTTTGCTTTCCTCTTCATCTGTTATATTCTTCTTGCACCTGCTTATTAGTACACCTAGATGTGTTTTCCTCATCAGTCTGACTCTCCTATTGTGCTCGAACCATTTGAGCCTTGGCTCGTGTATTGTATCCTCAATAGGGTTCACTATCTTCTCCTCTCTTATCTCTTGTTCTGTATCTTGAGGAGCCTTGTATGGCCCCATATTAACAAAAGATTCTTGTCTCTGCTGCCAGAATCTTTTAAACATGTACTCTATTCACTGATATACTAGAGAAGGGCTGGTTAACAGTGTCTTGTCAGAACTTCCCCTTATGTTCAACTTGAGGCTCCCTCTTACACAGAATTCTAGAAGTAGTTTTCCCTTCCGCTAGCCGACATAATATCGTGAATCATCAATCTCTCAATTAGCTTTTATGATTGACCTTAGATGTCTTAACTCTTTGACCATCATTGCCAATTTTCTCATCTGTATTAAAAAACGATTTTCTCATGAAACTTGCATTCCAAGTATTGTATCTATGCTTTGTACTGTCTAAAACCTAAAGGCTCTAGGGTGTCTCTTCATTGGTCCACTGTCCATGTAGCATAATTGTATTCAACTAAGATTGTATCATCCTCAAATACTTTACATCAAAGCAAGACCATATCATCCACAAATAATTTACATTGAAGCTCGTCCTCTTTAATTGATATGGTGAGCTAAGCCATAGCAACACAGTTGAGGTGGGCTCAAAGAAAATGTGAGTTGCAATCTATGTCAATCAGAAAGTCCTCAGTGCTGTTTCCTTAATACATATCTTTAGCAACTTTAATGGGAGCAGATCTTTTCTGTACGCATCTTAATAACTTGAATGTAAGAAATAGGAACCTCCATTTCTGAATATACTTACAAAACCTCTCTAGACAGTTTACAGTCAGCCTTCTCTAAATTGATGAGGGTGACGCCATAAGTTTGCATGCCCAAAGGCCTTTTTATAAGTTGATGAAAACCACACCCATATTCATAACCTCCTTTATTTGCAGAAATTACTCCCCTATCATGCCATTAATCTGCTTACCGAATGGGTCTGTTCAGTAGTAGTTGATCTTTCTAGTATTAAACCAAATTGGTTCCGTGGATTGCCATGTCCCACCTCAATGCCTTTTTGGCCACTCTTTCTCCAAGTTAGTGATATTGCTAACTAATTTGATACCTATGCTACTCGGACTTGGTCATACCGATGTTGCACTCTATGAGACATATATCGTGTTGAACTCGGCAATTTTGGTAAAATTTTGTACGTTCTTGGTATAAATGAAAATTTGAGTGTCCATGCCCATATCTGAGAGTCTAGTGTCCAACATAGGTATTTCAGGCCAAAATGAAGAGTCCAAGTAACATAGCTTGATACGTAACCTTTGGCTGCTTCCTTCGATTTTGTGCTGTAGGATCAGCATTTCTGCAATGCCTTTGGCGCCCTAGCAGATCTTTTGCTCTTCATTGCACTTCCGTACTTCTCCTAGCATAAAGTCTGGACTAACAACATTTTATTTTTCTGTCTTCCATAATGCCACTTTAACTTCATATTTTGTGGAATGATGCTAAAATCCAAACTACGCTTATTCTCATGGTGCCGTTGTTCACCTAGGTGGATGTTACATGTTGAAGAGCTTGTAGAAATAGCTTTTCCGTCAATTCTTGGTGGAGATCTTCTCCCCAAGTACCCAACCTTCTTCGTCCTCAGTGCGTTCCGCTTGTTTTAAGTCTCTCATGCTTTTTTACCTAGCCTTGGTCGTTTGTACACTTCTTTTTTCCCCTTCCTCAGCTCCCTTGTTTGGTGCAACTGTTATATTGTTTGGGGCCAACATGCCTCTTCTAGCATTTCTTTTCTTTCTAATTGCGGATTTTGCTTTTAACAATTTTCCTAATAGACTGAATTGACGACTGCCGAGCGGGAGCTTAACCAGAATACAAATTTTGATTGGAATCGGATTCAAGAAAGTGGAGAGGATGTTGAACCTCTTTATGGCCCTGGTTATACTGGTCTTGTCAATCTCGGCAATAGGTGATTTTTTTTTTTTGGGGTTGAACAAAGCTATGGCAATGATACATTCTCTAGATTCTTTTTCTTATTTGTCTTTGCTTATAGTTGTTACCTGGCATCAACGATGCAAGTTGCATATACCACCCATGCCTTTCATACTAGGTATGGTTTCTTTACTTCTGATTAGGGAACAGATTGGTGATTTGTTTATTTAAAAGAGTTGTTGTTCACTCAATGTTTCTTTATGTTTCTTTCTTTAGATATTATACAAATCAAAGTTTGAAAAGTGCTTTTGATGCTGCTCCTGCTGATCCAACAGTGGACCTCAATATGCAGTTGTAAGTGAGCCGTTCCTTCTTGTCTGTTAGGGGCATCCTTCTTATAGCTATGAGGTTAAACCCCTTCCATAATCCATGCACTGGATAAAGTCGTGGAATTTGATACTTAAGGGTCTGTTTGTACAGTGTGACTGAACCACCATTCAGTGTGGGCGGTTGAATCTTGATAGCCATGACACAAAAAGTTATTGCTATTATTTACAATTAGTTTGGATTGTGCATCCCCCCTTCTTATATGGGTATTGCTGGTATCTTACTTGAGAATTCTTGTTTCCTTTTCCACCGAAAATTTTGGTATTCATTAAATTCACTCGTACTCAATAATAATATATCTAAGGATGAACGTACTTAGGATCTGATATGCCACTGCTCATTTACTATATGCTTTTGACCTGCTGGATTGACCATCATCTGTTGACCTGAGATTGTGCTTTTGTTTGCTTTCTGTGAATTCTATTAGAAACTAAGGAGAGTAAGTTGGTAAGAATATGCTCTTGTTAAGGAAAAGAAGAGTAAGATTTCATATTTCTGGATTTTAATTGATGGTGTCTTAATCTGAGTAGAGTTCCTAGTCCCATTAAGCTGAGACCAGTGAAATTTATTCAGCTTGGTTACCCTATACGGTCAACTGAACTATTCAAATACTAAGACTAGATAGTGAATGACCTTTCAGGTCTTTCAATGTTGACTAGGCATTTTTTAATTGAGTGCTGACTGCTGATCGAACCATTCTGAGAGTGCATCTCCTGTGAAAAGCAGAATATCCAGGCTTGATATATTCTTGAAGCTGTGATTGAAATATATCAAAAATTCGCTTGCCTGCATTTACCTAATCTTCTCTTTGGAATAGGACTAGCTAGGTCTATCATCTTTAAGATCTTTTCTATTTTCCTATTTACGTTTAATTTATAATTTGCAGTGACTGTTTGGCAGGACAAAGCTAGGTCATGGATTGTTGTCTGGAAAATACTCAATTCCGTCATCAGAGGTAATTCATGAATTATAATGCCTTAACTCCCTTTTCTATCTTCTTTACCGAGAAATATTTAAGTATATCGCCTAGAAGTTTGGACTTTGAAACTTTCTACTGATCCTGTGCTCCAAACGACAGGTCCCTTTTGTGTGGAGTATTTCATTGACATTGATCTCATGTCTCATCAAATGAGTCCGATTTCCTTTGTTCATGAAACCATTAAACTATTTTATCCAGTTTGAAACTTTGAGTTGAGTTTTGTTCTGCTACCTGTTCACTTATTTTCTTTATAATTGGTATTCAGATATCGCCAAAGTTGAGGTTCATTATGCTGCCTTTTCACTTCTTGCCTTTATAGTTGGTGTTATATTGCCAAAACTAGGTACTAAAAGAATGATATGTAATGCATAGTTTGGTTTCCTTGCGAGATAGTGGAAAAGAGTCCTAATAATTGCTCACTGGAATATAAGAATTCAATGCTTGAATGAGGAGAAACATTAGGAATGGCGTGGTTCCACATCTCACCACTTTGTAAAATGTCCTCACAGTTTTGATTGTCAAAACAAGAAATTTGCGTGACAATCGAAGCTACGAAAGCATAGTTTGGAGTATTCTTGTAAGAAAGTAAAGTCTTCTTTCTCAGACCACAGAAAATCTGGCGTGCATGTTCTATCTGTTTGCATAGCCTACTCACACGCATACATAAAATTGTCTTCTGATAGCCAGCATGAAAGAAGTTGATTGGTGCATTGATAATTAACAAAAATAAGTTTGAAGATTGTCAGCTTCCAAATAAGATTCTGTTAATGCCCAGTTAGAAACTGCGACATGTGTATTAGAGTTGTCTGTTGTCTGCTGGTTAGGCAGAGAAGCATTTTTTGTATGCAGCAGTAGATGTACTCATAATTCCTTTAGCTCTAGCAAATCAGGCATAGCCAGTTTCTAAGCATAACCTTCAATGTACATATGACACCAGCTTTCTTGGATTCTACCTTATCCATCTTCTGAAAATTTTGTCCCTTTTTAGCCTAAAAGCATCCATAGCTATGCTCATGTGTTCAATATGAGACATAGGGCACTCAAGTGAAATGGAAATGCAAGAGTTGTGTGGGATACTCATTTATTTAGTATTTGCCCCCCTATAGACTATAGCCGTCATATCATAACTACTTAGTTATTTGATAATTCGTTTGGCTATGGGCTTATTTCTAGCAAGATCTTACTCGTTTGGCATCCATTTTTATTGATTTGGTTTGAAGTATTGGGTCAATGATACTCACTGTCTGAAGGTTCAAATCATACTCCATGTCTAAGTAGGGTGAGAGGGTGGTTAGAGTGTTGTCTAAGTATGATTATTCATTTTTATATGGTCTACTGGGTTCTATCCAGCAACTAATCATGAAATATCATCAATTGTATTTTCGTTATTAACATATCTGCAGGTGATTCTTTGAGATATAGGGCTTCCTACAGTTCTTGTAGGTTTGTGAGAATGAAGTTAAATATATTAAATGCATCATCACCAATACTATTGTGTATCCCAAATTCGTTTGCCTACAACTTCCTTGCTTTTTGTTCTCATTGATGCCCAAAAGGGAACAAAATGATAATTCATTCTGCTGTTCGTTGGATTTGACCTCAGAAACAGGAAGGAATCCCTCCTCGGATGTTCAAGACTGTAATTTCCGCGAGTCATCCTGAATTTTCTACCATGAGACAACAGGTATTCCTATATATGTATATTTTTAAGTTGTGTATGGTTGAATAATCTGATGTTGTTCTGGTTTGTGATTGAGAGTGTCTTCGAGGTTCTTGCGTCTATTTATGAGGATGAACCAGCTTCATCGAATGGCAAATGACTAGGATTTTTGTCTAAGGAAAGATTTGTTAGGGAAAAATACTAAGTCTCTCTTACAATTGTCAATAGTGAATGTCCAGGTAATGGCAATGGATGCGGTGGTGCTTTGGTATGGTATACTGCTATCTGGTTATTTCATTTGCTTTAGCTCTTGGCGTCGAGGAATTCACATAAACTGGCTTAGTATGCCACCAATAATTACCGGGGTCACGGATAGTTTGCAAAGGGATCTGAGAATGAGCATACAGTTGGCTACTTGGTTAAACTAGTTTAGTTTTGGAACAAGATTGTGCGAGCTAGATCACCTAGAAGAGAAATGCAGATGGTGGAGGTTCGGGTGTTTGCTTCTAATTGTTTTGTGATCACATCCTGCTGGTCTAAGAGTTTAGGGTTCTTGCTATGTTCTGTTAACGCATGTGGCTCGGAGCATTGTTGAATTAGTTGCCACAGGGATGTCTTCTTTTTTTAATGGATTTTTTTAATCATGCAAGTTCTAGTTTCCGATAGTGTGAAGCAGATACTTAACTGTCATGGAATAATGGCACCTTAACTGTCAAGCTTTTCACTTCTGTATACGGTGTGATGTCAGCTCTCATGCTCATGTCAGCTGAAAAGTCAATTTTGGGCAAATTCCTCCCTTTTCGAAAACGGGTGTTAGATTATAGTGGCCTAAAGCAAAATGCCTTATTAACTTGTCCGCTACTTATGCTGTAAAAGTGGTAGGCAGTTGACTCCTTAATATAGGGTCCAACAGACATAACCTCTCTAGCAGCTAACTTAAACGATAATGTCATGCGCTAATTTCTTTGTTAACCTTCTGCAACACGGCTGCGGTTCTTGTGCTGAGACATTCTTGCGAGAAGAATTTGCATTTGAGTTGGTTTTCATTGTATCATGCAGGCCTGGTATCTCCCATTTTGCTTGTCAGATTTTTTTATTTGTGTTAATGATTTCAATACTTCATCAACTATTTGGCAGGATGCCTTAGAATTTTTCCTACATCTTCTAGAACAAGTGGAGCGGGTTAATACTGGGAAGCCGAAGTTGGATCCGTCGAGGTTTTTCAAATTTGGCATTGAAGACCGAATTCAATGTCCGTCTGGAAAAGTTACATATAACAGACGATTTGATTATATTCTCTCACTTAATATCCCATTAAATCAAGCGACAAATAAAGGTCAGCTAAGTTGTCAAAATATTCTTGTTTAACAGAATGTTCTGTCTGATTTGATAGTTTATTTTTGGGGTTTTGCTTAATAGTCCCTGTTCCTCAGTGCCGCATCTAATGTCATCCCTTTTTTGGCATTCAGGCCAACTAGAAGCCTTTCAGAAAAGGAAAGCTGAGGGAGAATCTGAAGGGAAAGAAACGTGAGTTGTTTTGCAGTTTCTCATGCATTCTTCGAGTCCCCTGCTATTTTTTTACTAAGCATATGCAATATAGCAGAGCTGCTGGTGAGGTGGTTCGTCCAAGGGTGCCTTTGGAAGCCTGCTTGGCGAGTTATTCAGCTCCTGAAGAGGTGATGGACTTCTACAGCACTGCACTGAAGTCCAAGACAACAGCAACAAAGTAAGACTTAGTGATGTGTTATTGTGCCAAACGTATTCGGCCATATTTCTGTTCCAGTTTGAATCTTGCTGTCAGTATGGTGTTCATAGCCCTGTTACATTGGCTGCCTCATATATTTGGCACTCAATTTAGTTCGTGTGATTTGGCAGAGAATTGGAGGTATCACTTCACTGCCAATCTGATGCCATTTAATTTGGGTGGTAGGGCAAACAGGGCTTTTTGGCTCTCAATAAGTATATTTCTAGGTCATAGCAGAAGGGATGTTAAAATTCCTTGTTCAAGTTCAATTTGAATGGGATAAATTGAACTATGCATTCAATTCGGATAAAATTTTGTCTGATGTTAGTGTAGCCAGTTATTCAGTTCCTATGGTGAGGCCTTACTAAACCTAAAATCTTTTTGTGCTGTAAAATTTTATCTATGATATAGTAACACAGGAGTCATATGTGATGTGTGATTTTGTGTGTGTGTTTTGGGAGGGGGGATGATTCCTTGGCGATTGAAAATAAGCAAAAGTCTTTTACCCAGATCCTCTTTCAGGGTCTGTGTGCCCATTTCCTGTCCTTCTTCCACAGGCTGGTTTATACTGTACAATTTGCGGCATATTTGGTGCGCTATGCCCTTCAAATTTCAGGAGACGAGGGATCTCTTCAGTGTTAAGCTGTGCGTACCATAATCTCTGATGCCTATTGCATTTTTCCTTCTTTGTCCCTGCAGAACCACTGGTCTAACATCCTTCCCTGACTATCTGGTTTTGCACATGAGGAAATTTGTTATGGAAGATGGCTGGGTGCCAAAAAAGCTTGGTATTGTCTTAGGGATTTATTTAATTTTCCCTTGCAAGTTGCAACATATCATTGATCTCCAAATTTTATCACTATAATTCATCACAACTTTATTGCACTGTTGTGTTTTCTAGATGTGTATATTGATGTACCCGATACCATCGATATCAGTCACATGCGGAGCAAGGGTCTGCAACCTGGAGAAGAGCTTTTACCTGAGAGTGGTGGGTTTTGGCCCCTTAAACTTCTCTTTTTCGCCTTATGTGTGCACATTTTTATTGTTTTGCACTCAATGGAGGATAAATGACGAAGATATGTTGCTACCAAATGTCTTGTGATTGATGTACAGCTGGTGATGATGAAGCAGAGATGACGAGGCTCATGGCTAGTGAGAATATTGTTTCCCAGCTTCTATGTATGGGATTTAGCCAAACTCTTTGTGAGAAAGCTGCAATAAATACTTCCAATGTTGGAGTTGAAGAGGCAATGAATTGGCTGCTTTCTCACTTGGATGATCCTGGTAAATGTTGTTTCTAATACAAGATGATTGAGCTGCTTTGAAGAATTTCTGGGCTACATAGTTTCTTGGTTATTAGTACTCTGAATACGTTCTGTAATCTATTCCAGACATAGATGTTCCAATATCTCACGAGTCTCAGAATGCTACCGTGTCCGTTGATCAGTCAAAGGTTGAGACCTTGCTATCCTTTGGTTTTCAAGAAGAAGTTGCTCGAAGAGCACTCATAGCTACGGTATGGCTTTCCCTATTTCTTGTTTGAACGCTGATTCAACAACATGGCTCTTACTTCTGAGTTTATTTATTTTAATTACAATTCCCAGGGTGGAGATATTGAGAAAGCTACTGATTGGATATTTAGCAATCCTGATGCATCTAGTACGTCTGACATGGATACGACTGGCAATAGCTCTGCAGCTGCATCTGTTGATGCTGATCTACCCGATGGACCTGGAAGTTAGTCTATCATGCTATACTTTTCCATCTCTCAGTATCCTTCTGAATCTAGTAGTTATAGCTCGTATCGGATGTGGCACCATTGGAGTCTTATTTCATTTAACATAAATAACTGTTGGTGGTTTATTCTCTGCTATTAAGTTTTTGTGGCTATGTTTTGCGAGTTGAAAGGTTGGTTTCCTCCCTAGTTGGGAAATGTGGGCTGCTCGACAGGTTGTGCTTTGGCCCAGTTGGTTGCTTTCCTTCTCCCCTACCATTGGGTCCAGACCCTATCTTTCTCTCACTTGTTTGGCAAAGGCCCAGCTGAAAGAATATATAATGCGATGACTTTGAAAATTGACTGCTTCATGTTGTATTGCAGGATACAGGCTTCTTGGATTTGTGAGCCACATTGGGACTTCAACACATTGTGGCCATTATGTTGCTCATATTTACAAAGATGGAAGATGGGTTATATTCAATGACGAAAAAGTTGGGGCATCTGTAAACCCCCCAAAGGACATGGGATACTTGTACTTCTTCGAGAGAATGGCTGATTGATTAAGAGGCCAGTGGTTAAACTCATAGGCGGCACTTCATATAGTATGAAAGATCCATCCCCTCTCTACGGTGATGATGAAGTGTCTTGTGATCGGCTGACACCAGTTAGCTAGGTGAACCTGGCTTGCATTTGTTGATCATCATTGCTATTTAAATGCAGGCTTTGTGAGAAGTGGCTTGAAATGTATTGTGGCATGGTGGGGATTCATTTGTTCTTGACAGAACAAATTTTGCAAAGATCCTTTGTTGATATATTACAGGACAGTCGGTTCTTTTACAGAATAGTAAGCAAGGTGCTTAAACCCCAGAGAGTAATTTGCAGTTTGCTCTTGCACCCTGAATGAACATTCCAAATTTGATATCGGATTTCTTTTCAATACAAATGGTGGTGCAGTCAGGTTTTGCACTGTGCTGCGATCTATGTTTATCCTTTAACCCAAATTGTTGCCTGCTGTGGATTGTGTCATTTTGCCTCAGACAGCTTATTCAGTGTAGCCGCTGTATATACAACTTTGTCCCACAAAAGTTGTCCCTCGTAGTATGAAGAGTATAGTTTGTGAGACATAAATGAGGCTCTTGTTTCAAAGAGGGATAAGTATGTTGGGACAGAGGCAGTACAATAGGCCCTGGCTCGCACTAATGGGAGCCCTGGACTCATGAATCTCACACGGTGCACACAAGTTTTTTCAGTGGCCGGCAGCCCACACCTCTTCCCCTAACCCGCCTTATTTGGCTACCCTTTACCGTTGTGGTCTCTGTCCCCACCTGGCCAGTTTCACTCTGACAAATGATGCGGGATCTTGACAAATGAACTTGGGGCTGGGGACACCTTGCCTTTCTTCCTTCACCTTTCCTTAGGCCTTCATCACTGGCCCTGCCCAGCACTGGGACTCTGACCAATGAACCCGTGGCCGGCTTTCCGAGCCCTGCTGACCTCCCTCCCCCTTGCCAAAATGCCGTCCACTGTTTTCCAGGTTCCTGGGGATCTTGTTCTCAGTATTGTCGTTTACAGCAACTACATTGGTTTTGTTGGCTTTGTTGGTCAACTTTGTGGGTGAATGGTGATATATCAGCCGTACCCAAAAAGAACATCCTATGTCTGGATGGCACTAAATGTGTTGAAATCATTTGGCCTGGGGTGGGGTAATTGGTAAATTGACTCTTTTGTTATGCAGTTTTACACCATTTTGCTTTCTCAAATGCCCATGTTGAAAAAAATTGAAGTATGAGTACACCCGTATGTCCTTGATTAAATATATTTATAATGTCTAAACAATTGAATAATGAGTACACCCATAAAAATGGTTTATTTTGGAATCCTTGACTTGAGGTGAAGCAACCAAAGTCAAATTAAAGGATTGAAATCAAGTTCCAACCTGTTTGCCTTTAAGACAGAGTCCATTGAGGTATCCGGAGTTACTAATGATCAGAAGGTAGATCGTGGTCTTGTACAGCACCTCGTTGGCCCAACTGCAGAAGGGCCAACTGAAAAAGAACTCGAGCGCTGAGGATCCTTAGGATGAGTCTCCGATGTTTAAGAAAGTTGGAGAGAGCTGACATGTAAAAAAGGTGCAGTAGGCAGCATAGAGGAGGACATAATCCTATATTTGTGGGCTTTGGATGGAAATAATCTGACTTCTAAATTTAGCACATTGAATGCAGGCTATTTGTTTTTAATATGCCACCACCGCATCAAACATACGTTGACTTGTTGATTTGAATATATGGTAGATTATTTGTGTCATCCTATTGAGTTTTAGCATATGCAATCTGCTCCATCCTAGTAGAGCCATCTTTGTAGCAATTCTAAATTTACGGACTAGCTTGGTACATTAGATCGTCCCAGGACCTCAGGTTCCTCTTAGGCGGAGCTCTTTGGGGTATGAATGGATGGATGAGATATGTCTATAAGTCATCTGTTCATGTGCTTGAGGAGCATAGTAATGATCTTAACTAAATGCTTTTGAGCATGACTGGATTGAAACTATACACGATAGAGACAGTATTTACACTTTAAATTTAGATGCATAATACTGACTTAGTTTTTCAATTTGTCCTATAAATTTCTACTCATAATCGGGCTGTTACCATCAATTTGGCTGCACGAAGTCTTTCAGACATGTACATATGTCTTTTACGTTTTTTTTTTTTTTTTTTGGCTGTTGTTATGGTTGATTGCTTCAACCATGGATGGCTAACCACAGCTCTATATGGTGTTTGGTTCTCTTTAATCTATCTCATATATGGTGATTCCTTATCTGCATGAACCTATCACATTATGGGGTTTGGTGCCCCCAGTGCGTAGATCATTGATGATCAAATTGTTGACGAATCTCCAACCATTGAAAATGAATTCTTTTAGGTGGAACACGAAATATCGATTCATCGCTGACAGAATAAATGAACATGCTCATGTCAAATTAGCATTTTTTGTTTGGAACTATAGTGGTGAGGAGTCAACCTGGCATTCTTTTAATTATAGCTCACTTTCCTTGAAGAACAGTGTAATTATTTACATCAATCTTTGCGCCTCATGCGTCGAAACAGTGTGATCACTTGTTCACATTGATTGTTGATAGGCAATTTGCTCAAGCAGTTTGATTATGATTCAACTTCATGAATGATCGATGTTCAAAACAACCAGGTTGGACCGTTGGACCTATGAGACTTGATTCCGGTATATAACTATAAAATTTAGTCTAAACAAGTCCAGTTTGCTCTAGTAGAGTCCCCACATTCACACTTATCGGTTTGTTTCTCAACAATTTAAACATGTGAGATTGTATTGAAGTCTAAAAACTTCAAACTTGACAGTTTGCTCACGAAGTACCCTGCCAAGAGAGTTCATAATCAACATTGCAAACTAACTTCTTCGAATATTCGAAAATGTCATTGCTATCACCTAGTTAATTTCTAGTAAAAAATGTCACTGAACTCGTTAAAACCAATCAAAATTGCCATTATAATAATGTTATTTTGAACATTTTTGAAAAGTAATGTCATATTTTTGATTGTTTGGAACAAATTTGCTGACGTTTTTGTCGGACCAAAAAATTGTGAAGTGACATTTTGTTCTTAAGAGGGCACCCATGAAAGTTAGTTGATGCATAAAAATTCGAGAGAGTTTAAAAGAGGTACACCGTTGCACAAAATTTTTAGATCTGCCACTACTTGCTCCTCCCTTGGAAAGAGGATCGGAGAAAGAGCGGGCTACTATCTCCTAGTAGAGACGACAATTACTTGAATGTCACAATGATCATTGGGTCTGATTTGAGCAAAATGAATACGAACTACTGGGGTAACATGAACCCTCAGGAATTAGTTAGGAAAACTTTTAAAATTAAATCCTTCTATGTTTACAGGATCATGACGAATGGTGGAATGCAGGGACAAGAACGATTGACTACTTGGAGCATGAATAGGGGATCGTTAGCTAGAAGACGAACATTCAGGATGAAGACCATTGTGGGGATACACCTTCAAAACTATCTTGTGTGTTAAGAGGTATTGGATTAGGCGTTCATTGGCCATCATAGAGTTCTTGATACCATTGCACCTGCCTTGTGTTTTCTGGCTTTTCTTTTGTTTGCGTTACTGTCTCTGCTGCTAAACAGAAAGAAAAAAATTAGTTAGCCCAGTGTCACTAAAAGGAATAAGTCCTCTCATGGTACCTACGAGTTACGAATAACTCAATAGTGAACACCAAAATTAGGAACTGACAGGGTCCAGCTTGTTGTCCACTCTCTCCAGATTATTGAATGATCAACCACAAATACTTGTTTTGTGCCAATTGCATGATGTTTTCCGAACAGAATTAAACATTCAATGAACTTTTGATGCGTATAATGAAGGACGCTAAACGAAAATAAAGTAAATAAAGCAGTTAAGATTGCTGGAGATGTAGTGCTAGCTATATGTAGTTGGCACTTGGTAAGTGTAAGCCTTGCTTAAGTTATCAACACCCAGGTATCCAACCAAAGTTACCAAATAGCCTAGCCTACGCTCAATTCCTGCCATTTCCAGAAATGATCTTTTTTTCTTTCCAGGATGGCGACAATAGGGATCTCTGTCATTGGACTAGCCCTTTGTGTTGTTGATCAATTGATCAACTCCTCGCAAAGCTGTGAGGGGCTCATGGAGTTATTTGGGAGATTGAGCTGCAGCTCCTAAAGCTGAGGAACTCCCTAAGACCCTTCATACCATCATCGCTGTGTTGCATGATACGCAGGCCGTACAAGAGCAGGGAGAAAAACTCAGCCATATATGTACATGCTAACTTGGGTGAGAAACTCAAGGATGCTGTCTATGATGCTGATGATTTGCTCGACAGGGTCCTCAGTCGGGCTGAGCAACAACAGCTTCAAGATTCCCTGCAGGTACTTGGCCTATTTTCTAGCTCGTTTTCTAGTTTAGTTTCTAAGATCAAGAATTTTATCGATTCTTCCTAAATGCGCCGAGATGTTGAGAAGATAATAGAGCACTTGGATGAGACATCTAGTGATGCTGTAAAATTTGGCTCTATGTTTGACTATAATTGTGAGAGGATGATAAGAGAGGTGCCTACAAGGAGGATATTTTTGGGAGGGAGGACGACACTAACAAGATCATAGATGATTTGCTAGATCCCAATGTGAAAGTCCTTAGTATTGTGGGAATGGGAGGGCTGGGGAAGACCACTCTTGCACAACTTGTTTACAATCACCCAACGATTGACAAGGTATTTCCCCTAAGGTTGTGGGCTTGTATATCTGATCAGAATAAAGAACATTTCGATTTGAGCGCGATTCTGGCTGAAATACTTACGTCGGCTGATAGTGAGATGAGTTGTCAAGGCCTTACTCTTCAGCAACTACAAGAAAGGGTTAGGGAGACACTTAAGAAAAAATACGTGCTTGTTCTTGATGATGTATGGACTGAAAGTCATGATGAATGGCTTAATTTGGTCAAGTACCTGATACAATCAGGGCTTGGGGAGAGTAGGATTGTGGTAACAACGCGTTCAAAAGCAACAGCATTAGCTGTAGATAGCAACATCATTTATGAGTTAGAAGGTTTGTCAAAAAAGGATCATGGCATTTGTTTTCACGCATGGCCAGAGAAGAACAAGCAAATCGCATTGACTTATTAGATATTAGCCGAGATACTGTTAAAGGATGTGGCAATGTTCCTCTAGCATTAAGAGTAGTAGGAAGCCTTTTACATGGTCAAGATAAAACCAAATTGGAATCTTTTCGCCAATTTAGATTAACTAACATTACACAGGGGATGAATGAGGTTATGTCTATGTTGATGTTTAGCTACCATCATCTTTCCCCAACGCTAAAAGGTTGCTTCAGTTATTGTGCGGTATTTCATAAGGACTTTATTATCGAGAAGCAAACATTAATCAGCCTTTGGATGGCACAGGGATTTGATGAGCCAATAGTTGAAGGTCAAAGCATTGAGGATGCTGCCGAGGAATATTTTTTGATCTTACCACGTAGATGTTTCTTCCAAGATGTAAAAAGAGACGAGTATGGTGAAATTGAATATTGTAAGATGCACGATTTGAGGCACGATCTAGCTCAGGAAGTTGCAGGAAAGCAAATTATCATAGCAAATTCTAGGACAAGCAAGTTGGATACGAACATTCGACACCTCTACGATGTTGCTCCCTTTGAGCTTGCAGAAAGCTTTATCACTAGAACTAAAACCCGTACGCACCTTCAAGATAAAAATTATTGCCAAGCATTGGATACTGAAGTCCCTTTTCCTGTAAGTACGTTAGTAGCAAAATGGAAGAACCTAAGAGCACTAGACCTGAGTCGTTTGGGTTTATGATATTTGCCAGTTGAAATTGGTGAACTGCTGCATCTAAGGTATCTGGATCTTTCTATGAATGAAAATCTTGGTATGCTGCAAGAATCCATTAGCAGTCTCGTCAATCTACAAACGTTAAATCTGAGACAGTGCGAGGGTCTGAAAGAGTTGCCTCATGGCATGACCAAACTTGTGAAGCTTAGGTTCTTAGATGTTCGCTATGTTTGCTTGAGTTATTTGCCCCTAGACATGGGAAATTTGACTTGCCTTAGATGGCTACCTTGGTTTGTGGTGAAAAACTCAAGTAAGAAGCAACGCGTCAGTGAGCTGGAAGACTTGAAAAGTCTCAATCTAAAAGGCCATCTCACAATTGAGATTACAAACGATTATGAATATGTCAAGGAAAATCATAAGGCAGGAGGATATCTGAGCACAAAGGGGCTGCTGAATGATATTGAAATATATTGCGGAGAAGAAATGATAGTGAGACATCAAGAAGATCTATTAGAACACTTGCTGCCACATTCTAACCTTAAGAGGTTATTGTTTAGTGGGTACAATGGGGTGAGAATTCCATCATGGGCAAGAAAAGATAGTTTAACAGCCTTTCTTCTGAATCTTGTGACCATTGAACTTTACAGTTGCAATAGGTTGCGAGAGTTGCCATGGCTAGGTGAACTTTCGTATCTAGAAACCCTTATACTAAACGGTTTAGATGATTTGGAATGCATAGAGGATACAAGAGACCACAATAGTAGGAGTCGTTATGAGGAAGCTACCAGCAGTAGTGTAACAATGGGAGGTTCGAA
>NCQV01100545.1:3763-17872 GCA_002740545.1 Lophocereus schottii
TTCAAAGTAGCCCGGTGGACTTGAGCAACACTTCCTGAAGCAACAGGCTCCTCTTCAAATTTGTCAAATATTTCACCCAATTTGCGGCCAAATGCATTCTCAATTGTTTTCTTTGTGAAGGAAAAGCTATGCATCGGTGCTCTGGAATGCAGCTCTGAAAGTACTGCACAAAGATCCCGAGGGAAAAGATCAGGCCTTGTTGCAGCCCATTGTCCCCACTTAATAAAGGTCGGGCCCGCACTCTCTAGGGTGTGAAGGAGAATACGGAGCCACACTTTCCTAAATTCCGCACCAAGACTATCGGCGAAGGGAGCCATCGCTAAGCAAGGTGAAAATAGGATTGCCAAATAGATCACCCGAAGAAACAAGATAATAGCCTCTACCACTGAAAACACAAATGATGTCAGATAAACATGCCCGTTTTGTGCATTCTTGTACAGAGGCCCAGATGTCGGGTAGCTATCAGCATGAGCCCATAAATTTTGTCTACATGCAAACTGTCCAGCAATTAAAGCAATCAAACCAGGGGCAAGAAGGGGCGAACGGCTCAAAGCCAAACTTACAGCAATAGCTGCCTTGCTAATGCGAGAAAATGCTGGTCCACTGTAAGGCCGGATTTGTAGAAGCCTCCTCCATGCATCCTGAGCTTGGCGTGATAACATAAAACGTGCTGAAAAATCATGCATTTTTCGCATGCCACACAAGGTAAATTGGTCTTTGGCTTCATAAAAGTTATTTGAACTTGAAGCGTAGTGTTTGCTTACAAGGTTGCTCCGAAAAGAGAGATCTAACTTGCTACAGCTACATCTCTGGTCTTCAAGAAAGGCACGGACAATCCTTTTGACAGTCACAGAAGCTATAGTCCTGCAACCAAATAGTCTGTTCAGAATTGCTCATGGAGAAGTCAGTGAGGTGAACAAAGTAATCAGTACAGCTGGAAGCGGCCGTAGGAAAGGTTTGGATGATGCTGTTAGGTGACAGTCAATTGAAAAAAACCTAGGATGAGAGCTTGAAACTAATGCTCTACCACATATTACACGAATGTTACAAATTAG
Organism: Lophocereus schottii; assembly: GCA_002740545.1. Taxonomy (NCBI): domain Eukaryota; kingdom Viridiplantae; phylum Streptophyta; class Magnoliopsida; order Caryophyllales; family Cactaceae; genus Lophocereus; species Lophocereus schottii. The sequence continues at coordinate 4,819 of NCQV01100545.1, forward strand.
GCCTAAAAAACAAAACTCTTTGACATAGTTGGTGATTTTAGTTGGTACCAATTGCAATATCTTCCTCCCACAATTGCGTCATGTGAGGCTGGACAACACAGGATCTAGAGAAATTCTAATGTGCACAACCTTACCCTTGATAAATAGAGAGGTTGTTTCGCAGATACACACATAAAAAGGAAGGAAAAAAAGGACATAAGTTTTTAAGAACTTAAATTATCTGAAGAAAAATATGAGAAAAAGCAGAAAAGAAAAGCAGACATAACTATATAGAGTCAATCATACATATGATGCAATGGAAAACAGCATTTAAGACAATAGTAAATTACGTTAGAAAATCAAAGTAATAGACACAATGCGAACAAGAGCTGATACAACAATGACAAGTAATAAAGAATGGGGTCACAGAAGCTATGCATGCAAACCTAGTGTTAGGTGACAAACGGAAATCACAATATATTTCTTATATCACATTTTTCAAGAAAGGAAAAGTTGAAGAACCAATTCTTTCCAAGAACATAAGAGTCAAATGCTTGAACGAGCCAGGACAAACCTAGTGCTGGAAGATAGTGAAGTAGACCAAATCACAAAACATCTCAGTGATAGCATGTCAATTGAGATTTCCAGGCTATGATACCTGGACTTGCCAATTTGCCCGCTACACCAATGTCAAACATGCCTCTAACAATAGGGCATGGGATATGTGTAAGATGTGAATCCAGACTCCAAATTAGCAGGGATGCAACCAAGAATCTGGGTCCTTTTCCTTCTTTGTTCATTCTTCTTTCAATGGTTTTCTAGTGTTCACTACTTTCAGTTTGACACGCCGACAACTTTCTTTACTAATATCTCTTTTACTCATTTTTCTTTTTTAATTTAGAAGTTAAGTATTACTAATCTTTGTGCATCCTTGTGTGCATTTACTATGGTTAAATATGGTTGTTGGATTTGAGTTTTAAACTATGAAGCATTCTAGAACAATTGATTTGCAATTGTAGTTTTCACATGTAAATGATGAGTCATTGAGTCCCTGAAATTGAAGGGGAAAACAGAGCTTGAACAGCGCTTGAGCTCGAACCAATCCATTATTTGACAAATCCTCATATGGTTCAGATAATAATCCAAACCCACAGCTAAAACAATATTCTTTTCAGCTTCCTTCACATTTACTTGCATGGAAAGACTCCATTTCTACTTTCCCATACACAATAACACCTCAAATCGAACTGCAACCTTATCTCTATAATTCCATCTTGCAGCTTCCACATACAAAATCAAATAGCATGCGCCATAAGACATTCTGAGATTCACAATGAAAGACAATTCTATCATTTCCTATTTTAGAGGGAAGGATTCAGCAGATCACACAATCAAAATCAAAATCAAAACTTTACACGAGAAATCATTTGAAAATGAAGTCCAAAAACAGTGGTGACTGTGAAGGAGGAAGTTAGAGAGAGAGAGAGAGAGAGAGAGAGAGCGAGACACCTGGACATGGCGAGTGGAGGAGTTGGAGTCAGAAGGCAGCAATCAGATAAGACGGTGGGCGGTGGTAAACGGCATTATAATGTCGCCGGCGCCGGTGGAACATCAGAAATTGAAGAAGTCGCCGCCGCTGATTCGCATCTGTGGTCGATCTCAGGCATCCACGTCGTTGTCGTCGGTTGGTTTTTTATTAGTACTGAAAGTTAAAAATTTACTTAACTACAGTAATTAAAAATCATAATCACCCTTCATTTTGTCTTGACAAATGTAAACCATTGCTAGCTATGATTTTTATCAACCGGTTACAGCCGGTAATTTTTGGGAGCTACCCACTATCCCACTAGTCCCCCACTCTCTTTCTATGCCTTCCAGTCCCGAATGATTCTCTCCCATCTATTTTCTTTTTCTACCTGTTTCTCCCATCTACTACCGCAGGCAAAGGTCTGCGGCACTTTCAAGCCCACAGCCTAACTCATCACTGCGGACGTTGGTAGCCATAGGCAAAATTGGCAGTTCTCGTGAAGGAGCCCAAGGGAAAAGAGATTGGGAAAAAAAGATCTCTCTCCAAATATCTCCATTCAATTCATTTGTAATATCGGGATGAATTCAGGACAACTCAAAAGATCGATATTTAGTAATTTGAGGTCTTAATAATTAATTTAAGTTCTGTTTATCTATAGAAGATGACGACAAGTGAACAATAATGACAGGGGGATTAAAAGGAGAGCTTGTTGTGAACTAATTGAAAACCAAGGAATTTGAAGAATATATAAGAGCGAGGCGGTTGAACAATATATACTGCAGATTAAGCTTCATCTCCAACATTAATTAATTGTGGAAATGGAGGAGAGAGAAGCAAAAGTAGAGAAAGTTCGCTTTAAATAACAAAAAAAAAAAAACTTCGTATCTCAGCATGAACCCAGATGTGATCAACTAGTTCTATCATTAAAGAATGTTTGAGGGTTGGAATTCTAAGGGTATGCCCACATTTGGTAGTGAGAGACATTGTATATGGTGTTTGAGTAAATTTTGCACATTATTTAAGGAAATCATCTCCTAGTAAAATATCATATCATAATTATATTGTAGTACTAGAGGAATCGTTAGGATTTTATTTTTGGATGAACACCTTTAATACAGATGTGGTAGTCTAAGGATGTGGTAGTTGGATGAACACCTTTAATATGGATTTTCCTATCAGATGGTAATTTTTTCCATTTTGGAAGTAAGAAGTCTTGAAAAAATGTTACTTCTGAACCTGTATCAATCAAAGCTGTAGTAGTTATATCAGACTCTTTTATTGTTACATCAATGTAAGTGAGGATTGCGAAATATAATTGTTTCATATTCTGTCTAGAATAATGATATTTTGATCATCCACTAAAATAATTTGATTAGGTTTAATGGCATAGTTGGTAAAATGATCTAAAAAATTCATTCCTAGTAGTATATTGTAATAATCATTATTGATAGAATTATCAATATAACATTCGTATTTTAGTGGGATAGAATTCGATGTTTTCATCATGGTTTTGGTTTTTTGGGTAAGGGCAGATTTTCTTTCATCGTATGTAACAAAGTTATAGTCAGTTGTAGTTAATACTGAGATTGGTAAAGGTATACAGTGACACTGGGACACTCCTATATCAATTAAGACTTTGTTTTCTATTCAATTTTGTCCATTAAAATAGGCTAATTTTACTTTATAGGTTGAATTACTGCTAATTGTTTTAATGCTTCTTGGTTAAAATCAAGGTATTCGAGATGTACTAAAACTTTTTGATAAAGGGGGTTGATTCATTGTTTTTGAATATGCTTTTTGATTAAAAGTAATCATCCGGTGTACTTTTCATTCATTTCTTATTGTTGTTGTATCGTATCTATTTCTTCAGTATTCATTTTCTATATTAAAATAACTTTCAGTTTCAGATGTTTCTGTTTCTTCTTCTGAACTAATGGATTCATAACAACTTGAAATTATATCATGTTCTTTTAGATTTATTAGAAAAAGTTCATATTGAATTTCTTCGAATTCTTCTGAAAATAATTTTACTATATTAGCTTTTCTTTTAATACAATCTATAAACTTATGTCAAATTTCTCCATAATTCCAACATTGACATGAAGTTGGTTTTTTATTTCGTTTATAGTATCTATTTTCTGGGTTAAAGTCTTCTTATAATATTTTTCATGATGAAAATATTTACTACTCTTTTGTAGTTTATTTACCGATTTTTCAATTTTTGTTTTATCAATTCTAGTTTTCTTTGGTTTAGAAAATTTTTTCTTAGAGAATTTTCTCTTAACTGTTATCTTAGGTGAAGGTTTAGTTGTCCTTTTCTTTAAAGCTCTTTTTCTTTTTGTTTGATAGTTAGGGTAATTTTCACATCCATATTGACTTGGTTAATTAATATTTTCACAACATAAAGTCATTTCTTTAATATGTCTTCTTGGATTTTTCTTGTAGGCAAAGACGAGTCATTTCTCGAGTTATTATTGTTTGACCTGCTGCTATAGATCTAAAAACTACAGGTTGTCTAGCAAATTCTTCAAATTTTTTAGCGAAATGTTTATTCAATGGGTTAGGAAATTTGTTTAATAATAATTGTATGTAGATTTCTTGATCTTCTGTAGAATTATAAAGATCATAATAATATTTGTCAAATTCACAAAAGAAACTCTTAAAGTTGCACAAATTGCAGATTCTTAAATTACTTATCTTATATAGTGCTTCTTTTTTCTTTTCGATTTTAGCATTATCTTGATGTTCTACATATTCATATCCTTCAAGTTATCCAATAAGGTATTTTATCATAGTCCATACTCCTAATTCTATACTATTTGCCAAGTTTCTTTTTACATCTAATTCTATTAAGTTTTTAATACCTGGGGATATTCCATTATACCAGTTTGCTGCTATTCCTTGAATTGAGTTAATAATTAAGTCATAGATAGCATTTGCATCTCTTCCTTTTGTCAGCATAAGCTGGTTTATATATTAAGTTTAAAACCATTGTTGTTTTCCAAATGTCTAAAGCTTTTCTTTTGTCTGTGACACAATCTTTATTTAGAAAATATTCAAATGGTGGTACTGGTTCTTGATTCATAGAATTTTTGGGTTTAAATTCTTCTTTTATTATGGGTTTTCTTCTGTTATTAAAGAATTTTGACTTCTCATTTTAGATTTATAATTTTCTCTATGGAAAGGATTTGAGGGTTTGTCTTGTTTATAGTTTGGATGATTACTTCCTACGTTTCCTGTTGATACTTCTGATTGCATATTTACTTGTTTTACCATTTCAGATATTTGTAGATCTTCAAATTCTTTTAATAGTTCTTCAATAGATTTATTGTATTCTCCCATTAATCACTTATTTGTAGATTTTCGAAATTCTCTTAATAATTCTTGTTGACCTTTTCCTTTAATTTTATTTTGTTCTTCAATAGTCTTTTGTAGAGATTCTTCTTAGTCTTTTAAAAGTTTTTCTTGATATCTCCTAATGTATTTTTCATCATCACTTTTAGGATTTATCTTTTCTGGGAGTTTAATTTCTATTGGCTTGGGTTCTCTTTTTGTTTAGGTTTTAAAATTCCTTCAAAAGCTAAATTCATTAATTGCAGTTGTATTCCTATTTGTTTAATTGACTCATTTATTTCTTTAATTTCTTCTCTTACTTTTTTGAGTTATGCTTCTATTTGTGGGAAGCGCAGATTTTAATTTTTGTCGTTAAACCAATATTCTGTATCAAACTGGTCTAAATTGTTTTCATTGTCAATATCAGAATTTCTAGATACGTTCTCCTTTCTTCTTCATAGATTAAGAGGTCTAGTCTATCTTTATATTTTCAAATTAATTCTCTCAGACTGTTAATTGTTTGAAGATAATCAATTTTTTGGATATAATATCATTCTCTTTGTCTTATTTCTTCAGTTGTGTACTTTTTATACAAATTAAGGATAAATTCACAAGTACTATGTGAGGTTTACTTTAAATTTGGTATTTTTGGTTTTTCCATTATAACAAATAAATTCGTACTAATCTTTCAATTAGAAATACTATTTTAGATTTAAAAATTATATAGTTATATCGGTTTTGACATAAATACTTTACAAGTTGCAACATATCTGTATCTCCATATATTCCATTCTCAATTTCTTGTGTAAATTGGTAATAATTCATTCGTAATGTTCTTTAAAAAACACTAATTTTAGTTTTTATTTTTAAGTTTATAGCCTTTTTGTGTTTTACTCCTTGAAATTTTGCCTAATTGCGGACTTAGTCCCTCCTTAGTCCGCAATGAGGCAAATTTTTGAATCTAAAATAATAAATTGATGGTCTAATTAATCCTTAAGAATTCGAAAATCTTAAGTTTGTATTGAAGAAAAATCAATACTGGGATTCGTTATAAAGTATAGTTGACAAATCTACCATAGAATTAACTCAAGAGGTTTATATTAAGAAAAATTAATGCTTTATACCCCTAAAGATATACAAGAATTCATCTCTAGCTTTTATGGTTATGAATGAAGCAGAAAAGAGAAGAAATAAAGCTCGAATGGTCATAAACTATAAAAGCTAAATCAATTCACTAAAACAGATATTTATTTCCTACCAAATAATGAAGTTTTAATTAATCTAGTGAAAAATAAAAAAATATTTCTCAAAACTTGACTGTAAATCAGGATTTTGGCAAGTCAAAATGGAAGAAGATAGTACAAAATATACAAGCTTTAGTACTTCTCAGGATTTTATGAACAGATAGTTATGCCATTGGAACTAAATAATGCACAAAAATATTTCAAAGAAGAATGGATAATACTTTTAAACATCTTAACTCTTTTCTCGTAGTTTACATTGATGATATTTTAATAAGTTCCACTACACTTGAAGAACGTAGAGAACATCTTCAACAATTTACAGAAACTGCTATAAACGAAGGCATATGTCTCAGTGAGAAAGAAGCTACCATAGAAAAAGAAAAAATTAAAATTTTAGGATTTGAATTAGGATCTAATGGTATTTCTTTACAAAATCATATTTCTAGAAAAATAATGGAATGCCCTGATGAATTATGAACTAAAAAACAAATTCNNGGATTTTTAGGGCTACTCAGTTATGCTAGTGGCTATATCTCAGACTTAGCCAAGAAGAAAAAGGACTTACAAAGTATTTTAAGAAAAAAATAATACAAAAGGATGGAGTGAGCATCACATCCAAATAGTTAAAAAGCTTAAAGAAGAATGTAAAAGTCTACCACGGCTAAACCTACCCGAAGTAGGAGACAATTTAATAATCCAAACAGATGCGTCTGATAAAGTATGGTCAGCAATATTAAAAACTGATCTTAATGAAATTTGTAGCTATCATAGAGGAACTTTCTCTCAAACTGAAGAAAATTATAGCACTATGGAAAAGGAAATTGTAGCCATAATCCGAGGAGTCAAAAATTGGAGATTATTTCTATTACCTAAACTTTTCAAAGTCTTAACAGATAATAAAGCAACAAACAAATTTTGAACAATGGACCTCACATGAGAAAACTCCATAGATGGCAAACTTTCTTATTTCAATTTAATGCTATTTATGAGCATGTTTCAGAGAACTATAATTTTCTTGCAGACTATTTGACTATAGAAGAAGAACATCTCAAGCATGACAACTCTAGCAGAACTAAAAGGAGCTTGAGGATATTATTATCGACTTTAATGAATATCTAGAGACTATTATTGTAAATTTGGAACATCTTGAAATAATAGTTCAGGATATTGTTACAAACATACGAACTGAAATTGATAAACTGACAAAAGGAACTACAGAAATTATAGGGGACATGAGGAAGGATCTTCACCAAGGACGAACTGTTGTTTCAAAACTCTTTAAAATGGTGAACTCCTTAAGATCTGTCCCATCAACTACACCTCCTATGACAACTATTTATTCTATACAGCCAGTACCTTTGCCAACTATACCAACTATTACTTCAACTAATATTTCAGAACCAAGTTCCCGCTCTTCGTTTCTCGAAAAAGATAAAGAAATGTAAGAACTTAAGGCCAAACTATTATCAAAAAGAACTATAACTTCAACTATACAACCCAAAAATGTAATTCCTTTTGACATTTGTGATTCATTCCTTGCAGCATACTACCGAACAACCCAGCAAGTTTACCTGAAACTTAATGAATTATCTCAAATCTTTTACAGTGGAGGTAAATCATCATTTGCCAGAGTAACTGCTTGTACAAGATCTAACCCATCTGCTGTTCACCAATTCTATGAATACGGATATTTGGATTTAGTTTACCCAGACTTTAAACTCACAGAATTGTCTTTATTCTCTCTTGAGATACTTGAAATTCTCAAATCTTTCAGAAAAGGACATATTTTTGTCAAATTTCATACCATTCCCCCTGAAAAAGATGGAGAAACTGGAATAATCTACTCTCAGATAAGTACTATCCAAGTAGGGTATATTTCTGAAAATTTTCAACTGAACATTGAAGCTCCAAAGAAGTTTGAGATGATTTGGTTCGACGAATCATGGATGAACTACAAACGAACTAGTGGAGCTTTAGCAGTAAAATGTCATGGTGACCGACTCTATGCACCAAGACTAAAATGTCTATTAAGAAGATCTGATTATATTATTGTTACTATAGAAGGAATGTAAGAAGGCAACTGTGACGATGAACTGTTATCCTTCTTACTGCAATAAAACCTGAAAATTTTCAAGGATATGCTGCTGTTAGATGAAAATTTGCTGAACTGTACAAGAAAGAGGAAGAAAAACAAGTCTCACTACGGATGGCTAAGATTTTGCTTTAACAAAAGCAAGATGTAAGGCCTAAATCTTGCCAACAACTATCAGCCTTATCTTTAAGGAATCTTATCTACAAAAGTACACGTAAAATGCCAGCACTCCTTTTCAAAAGGACATGGTCCATCCCTTCACATGCATAACTTTCAAATGAGGCTATACGCAGAAGAAGCTAAAGTAATTGTTGCACCCTATCACTATCACGAGCCTATTAGTAATGTCTTCTAGTGCTATATTGAATTATTATACGATAGTAATGTGTTGTCAATTGTATTTCCTCTATTATTGTATAATTTGTACGAAGTGTACTGTGTATTATTGAGAGCTATCAACTATATCTTTCGAAACTTGGGAGGGATTATAAATATGTAATTGTAGTAAGAAGAAAGGGGGAGGCAAAAAAATTTTGAGCAAAGAACAGATCACTCAAATTAGCACTTTGCCATGCTGTTCTAGAACTTTCCCTTTGGGAAACCAGTTAATAAAAAAAGAACTATTATGAAATTCTTGAAATTTTATCTGTTTTTGTTTGAAAAATCTCAAACTGATTGTGAGAATTTAAGATCGAAGTAAGACCAGTAAGACTCGTGAGCAGAAGGGCGTGGCAGCTGATCAGACAATTTCGTATCTCAACGAGAGATTCTCAAATAGAGAAGATATGATTTCTTGAAACTCGATAGTTTGATTTATTATGCTGGAAGTCCCATGCTTAGCAATCGAAAACTCGTTTTAATTTGTTCTTTGTTCAAATCTTGACTTTACATCAAAGAATTTTAAACCTTTTTCTACAAAAGGTTGCCAGACCCTTTGTTAAGTGTATCAGAGCCTGCTAACTAAAATAGCATACCGAACTAAAGCAATTAGAGACAAAAACTACTCTTATCTTTTAACTTAAGTTCAAATATTAGATTAGCATAGCTTGTGATAATGAAAATAGGACACTACAAATTAATTATGGCAGAAATATCACCAAATCACCCATATTTGTGTGACCACTCTCTTAAAAATTCTCATTTCGCTATAGCTACTTCAATCACTGCACTAAGGAATGACTATCATAAACTCACTATAGAATGCCAAGCTCAACTCAGCTCCTCTCTTGCTGAATATAAAGCTGTTAAACATACTCTAGATATTTCAAATTGTAAATCTTACAAATAGTATCATAAGTTATTGAACTATCTTATCAACAAAAATACTTAAATGGCTAAAGAGTTAGACGAAGCTCTAAAAGATCACCTTGCACCATACAGTCTTGGTTAAAAAATTTTTAGAAACTATAACTTCATCTGAAAATCTTTTAAACCCTAGGCATAAATTTCAATCTATTACTAAAATGGACCAATATGGAGATTATATAAGTGGAAATAGATATTATTTACCCAATTTGGAATACTATACAGAAGCACAAGCTTTTGATTTTTCAGTAACTTTAGATTGCACAACTAGAAGTATTCGTCGTGCTTTATCATTATAACTCTCAATTAACTCAATTATCATCTTTACTTGAAAATATAGAGTCTAGAAATAGGAAGATATTGAAGGATAATATGACATTACTAGGGTTACCTTTTAAATACACTATTTGGCATCGAGAAAACATAGATATAAATGACTTTCAAATCACATACTACTCTGAGAACGAATAATAAAAATTAAAAGTAACTAAAAAGCAAAAGGACAAAAAGGTAAACTATTGTGAAAATTAAACTAAAAGGAAAAGGATAAAATCATAATTCTATATAATAAAGACAAATATTTTTTGACTTCGAGTCGAAGATTGCCAACCCTACTTGCATTCCATGGTAGTGTGTCTGTTCTGTCGTGGAATTTGTAGTATTTTCCTGCATAGCACGACTTAAGTGGTGCAGCCATGGCTCTGACCTCTTCAGCATGGGGCGACCCTTGATTTCGACGAGGATACTCCGAGGATCTGCATCAAAGTGTTGACCTCGAACTTCATTTTTCTGCCTTCTTTCGACCCGAGTCTAGTTGCTCTCCCCTACTCTGCTCTTTTCAGGCCCGTCTCTAGTTTTTACAGTAATTTGGGTGGCACTGATGAAATCTGCGGCATTATTAAGGACTTCCACAAGAGTGGTTTCTTTTTGTTTTGCCTGTGGGAGCTTGAGCCGGTTGTTTCTAAGTCCATTAAGGAATGAGGTACAGGCTACCTTGTCCTCGAGGTTTGGGATAAGGATGACCTATTAGTAAAACCTCTTCATAAAATTGGATAACAAAGCTCATTCTTACCTTACTTGATCTTAGAGAGATGTATGCTCATCCTTCTCTCCTTATGGTTTGCAATGAATGGGCTTACAAAGTGGTCACACAATTCTTCAAAGCAGGTAATGCTGTTGGAAGGGAGGCCATTGAACCATTTTTGCGCGATCTCTTTTAGGGTTGCATACATCTGGGCTTTGCACAACAGGTGTTCTTCTGGATCGATGGTTCCGTCATACAATTCTAGGTTTAGGATGTGTACTTTCTTTGGTCTTGGGACGTTCATAATTTCACTACTAAAGGGTGTAGCTAAAGGTGTAGAGCTAAGGCGCGTGACCATTCCCAACAGTTTGATGGGAGAGGATGGCTTTCGTCTTAGTTCATCCGCCGAAGGACTCCTCTGGTGTGCTTAACTTATGGGCGGACTATGCCATCAGCGCCTATTCCACTTCTCCTCCCGATCTTTTTTGCACAAGCCACGTGAAGCCAGACTTTGTGTATGCTCCCTCGTCAGCGGTCGTTCTGGGGTGTACGTTCTCTTGCGTTCTGGTGAGTCCTTTCCCTTCTTTTGACGTTATCCCCAAGGATGAGAAGTGTGCACCTGTTCTTCGAACTAAATGCGCGCATCAAGAATGTGCAGCATAGGGAGTTGAGGTAGACCTCAAAAGTACCAAGTTTTCATTGGCCCTTTACGAGCCTCGCCTTGCCTGTATTATCTATTTGGTGTCGGCCCTACCAATGTACTCAGGGTTCCACGCGCTGCTATTCACTGACCAGAGGCCGAACGTTGCCGCAAGGAATAGTGTCCTTGACGTCATGTCTGGGACGGCCATGACGGTCTGAGGGCTCCTGTCCCAGGGTCAGTTCGTGGCTGAATGTGGAGAGTGCCTGCATGGAACTAGTTCCTTGCATGGTCTTCTTAACTTATTCCGCGACTTGCTGAAGGAGCGTGCCGGTCTGGTAGTCATAAAATTCTTTAGGGTATTAATCATAACATGCATTTGCCCCCGTTCTGGTGGCTTCTGTCCAACCAAGCGGGGCATCGCTCGAGACCTCTCTGAGGCATCATTGACCCCAGAGGAGTGCCTTTCTGGCCCTCAAGCAGATCGGTGATGGGATTTTTGTCTCATTTGGTCTAGGCCCGAGCGTCACTAAGTATCATCTTTCCCCACTATTCCCTAAAGATTGTGCCAATATGTTTCCACACAGAGTTTTGAGGTTGATGAGGTGGTGAAAGAGAGGGCTTATGCGATGGCGAGTAATCGTGACTATCCTTCTTCCCAGCGCCTTCCCTGCAAAAAGGCAACCCCAGATCTTGGATCTGAGGGATGCCCATCCTATGATCAAGTCAAATTTCCAAAATAGGAAAGAGAAAGCAACTAATTACGGAGAAGTAAATAAAGGCTCTTCCTTTAAAGAAAAGGTCAGATCTTTAAATCAGAAAGGAATTCGTACTCTAACACTCATGATATCATATGGATTTGCATGAGAATTGATTACATATTTTAGGCTGAGCAGGTGGGTATTTATGGACTGTAGCAAAGAGGTAAAATAGTGATTTCACAATGTTTTTTCCCCCCCTTGGACTCTGACCAAAGATTTGGTTTTACCTTTCTCCATGGCCTTTAAAATCTGGGCCTCCTACCTTCAAGTCACGTATGGAGTGATCTACTTGCTAATGTGGCGGTGATGAGGTCTTCAATGATTTTTCCAAAATCATATATCATCTTAAAGAACATTTACTCAATCAAAAAATGATCTCACTAAACATTTTCAGTATGAGTACTCCCAAGTTTCGACTAAGCTAATTGCATATATTTATCAAAATTTACCCGCGTGAATCGATGAGCTCCTGACTAGTGTTACGAAACATTTAAAACCCATGCTCACTTGTATACGAAATGCAGTTTTGTGATAATGTGTAGGAGAGGCTTGGTGTGCATGTGCATCACATGAATTGCATGCTTATAGCCATGATGTCGAGAGTGAACGCTGTGCTAGATGTCACGGGGCCATTACTCTCTACCCAAAAGGACGGTCTGATAGGGCATGTGCAGCGCCACCACGTATAAGTTTAGGACTCTTCCATCGCTTTTTCGATATGGGACTTTTGTCCATGATATAGAGTTGTCAGAGACTGAAAGACGTATGTATATATACCAAACCAAAGTTTATAGATATGTCTTGGGTATGACTTCTTCTTTTGGGGAGATTTAAATGAGTTAAAAAGAGGGTACAGTGTAATATTGTAATAGGAGAGTAGGGTGAACCACTTGAGATATAATGTGTCCAGGATCTAAGTCTTAATTATTCAAATAAGAGCTGATCAACTCTGCACAATTATCTACAATATGTGAATGGCAGGATTATGTTTGGTTTAAATTCGATCAATTGAAACCACAACAAGTGGCTGCTACTTGGTACTGTCTAGTGTGTACTATGTGCGAGTTGCAAAACTGGAGCTGAATATATATGTTAATTGTTAACAAATATAACTGAAAATTGGGGTTTTTTTGGGGAAAGGGGGGGGG